>JAQHUG010000224.1:2890352-2937437 GCA_028555095.1 Dicrostonyx torquatus | reverse complement strand
GTATGTACTCACTCATTAGTGGACCATAGCCATTAAGAAAGGACATTAAGCTTATAGCTCACAAGCCTAGAGAAGCCAAATAGCAAGGTGAACCCAAAGAAAAATATACATAGATCCTCCTGGAAATCGGAAGCAAGCAATATCGCCAGGCAAAAGTTGGAAGCACGGTTGTGGGGATTGGGTGGAGGTAGGGTTTGGGGGTGGGGTTATGCAAAAGGGAGGGGGGTAGTAGGGAGAAGGGAAGAAATGGGGAAAGCTTGGGATCAGGGAGGGTGGAGATGGAGGAAGGGTGGATATTGAAAGGGAATAAGATATCTACATTAAGGGAGACATTTTAGGTTTGGCAAGAGACTTGTCTCTAGAGGAGCCCAGGTGTCCACAGGGATGTCCCCAGCTAGGTACTTGGACAGCAGAGGAGAGGGTGCCTGAACTAACCTTGTCCTATAGTTACATTGATGAATATCTTGATCATTGCCATAGAAATTTCGCCCAATGGATCGTGATAGAGCCAGAGACCACATTCACATAAGAGCAAGCTCCCAAGGTCCAGTCGAAAAGCAGAAGGAATGAGATGAGCAAGGAAATCAGGACCCGAGGGACTGGCCCACCAACCTAGACAGTGTGCCTGATCTATTTGGAGCTCATCAAATCCAGCTGGACCAGGACTGAATGAGCATATGACCTAACCAGACTCTCTGAATGTGGCTGCCAATGGGGACTGACTGAGAAGCCAATGATAATGGCACAGAGACCTATCTCTTCTGCATATATTGGCTTTTTGGGAACCTATTCTATATGGATGCACACCTTCTTAGACCGGGATGGAGAGGGAGGGCCTTGGGCTTCCCACAGGGCAGGGTATCCTGCCCCCTTTTAAGGAAGCAGGAGGAGGGAGGTGGGGTATTGGGGGAGCAGGAGGCCCTTGGACAAGGGGAGTAAATATAATTTTTTCTTTTAACAATAAAAAAAAGAAAAGACAACTACTCTTGTAAGCAATATCTACTCAGCGTTTCTTCTCTTATTTGGTTGCTACAACTAGTGTATATTCTGTGTTAAGTTTAGTCTTTTAAGTTTTTGGATGTGATACTATCCTTCACCACTTTTTCCATTTTGTTAGTTGGCTGCATAACCATATCTCCCGAAAGAGAAGCATTATCTTATTGTTTGCTTTTCTTTTGTGTGTATGTGTTTGTGCACACACATACTCAAGACCCTTAAGTGGATTAAGCTAATTAAACAGAATATTTCCCGTTGATAACACTATAATTTATTACACTGATTTTTAATATAACTAGGTGGATGTAGTAAGAAATACGTGATAGCAGTGAGATACAGAGGATGCATAAAAGTCTCCAGTGGTTGTGTACAACATGTATTCTTACTTTCTTAACCCAGTAAAACATCAAGGAATAAAAGTAATTTTAAAAAATGCATCACAAGGCATAATTTTCTATAATTCAGGTCTTTTAGAGCAATTTAGTATTTCTTTTAGTATTTTCTATTATTATTTGCTATTTTTCTCTTTTTTCTATAATTTAATCATCTGTCATATGTATAGGTAGTAAAGATTTGCTCTGTTTCTACAAACCATCTCTTCACTCAGTTACTTTCTTTGCAATGAGGATTTTCAGAATTTCCTAAAATTCCATTCCTCAGTTCTTGGTGTCATTTCTTAAGGTATTGGATTTCTAGTCACAAAATTCTCTGTCTAGATTTTGATGTGTTTTCTCAAATAACTAAATTAAAGACTATTACATGAACCCCAGGGAAACTGCTTTTTGGGATGTAGACAAAGCACTCAAAGTCAATGTAACAGAGATATTTGCACATCCATGTTTGTCTCAAAGCATTATTTACATTAGCCAAATAATAGAATCAACACAGAGGGCTGAAAATAAATGGAAAAAGAGAGAAAATGGCATATTTAATACATTTATTATTTTAATATACATATAATGATTGTATATATAGACAAAATTGTGTCTCTTTCAATCTTAAAGAAATTAAGTCATTTGCTAGAAAGTGTATAAAATTGTGAGATCATCATACTAAACAAATAGTACATTTTTTCTCTCAGTTGTAGATCCTACATTTTATAAAGATACATGCATGAATATGTTAAAGAAGTAATGAGGTAAAAAGAATAGGAGGAAGAGGGAGGAAGAAAAAGTGGGAGGAGGTAGTATTGTGTGTGATTATGTCACAATGTAAGGAACTCTGTTTAAGAGATTTACCACTATTACAATGAATACCAATTTATTTTAATTATTATGCTTTTTTTCGTAAACAGGTGTATTCACTTTTAACATTTAACGTGCTTTCTGTGAACAATATTCAAAATGAATTCTGATTTAGCAATTTTTTCAGTATAAAGTACTGAAAAACACTTTCATTTTGGAATTTGAAAATTTGTATGTACCCGAAATATAATTAAATATCCCCCTTTCTCCTCCTTCCCATGGCCCTGTCTTTTTTTCAAACCATGTCCTCTTATTCTTTAATTAATATTGCTAAATATTCATGCAAATAAATATATAAATAAAATTTATTGAATCTCTTTAGTGTTGTTTGTAACTATATTTTTAAGGCTCTGTTTAGGACTAGACAATCATTTAGGGTATATGTCTCTATGGATGCTAATTTCTATGTCTCACTTGCTGCGGGAGCTCTCTTACCTTCAGCCAATGGCTTTTGAGATGCCAGCCCACTGGGGCATGGTTTCATTTTTAAAAAGGAGAGACAGTGCTCTACTAGCTCTCTTGCTTTCAGTGCCCATTCTGACTGCTAGACTCTGTTTCCTGATTGCAACCAGAGGATTGTGGTTTGGGACATTGATCTGTAAGTTTTATCCCCTCCAATAAAATACCCCTATTAATCAAACTGGTGTAGGATTATTTTGCGTCTTTACTCACTGAAGCTTTGCATTGCTTGTAGCTCTCCATCTAGGGTTGGGGCTTTATGTGATCTCTCCCACCCACATTGGCATTTCAAATGATCTTGTAATTGTTCAGGTCTTTTGTTAACAGCCATACTGTTGAGATTCCATGGGTGTAGATTCCTACTATATATTTAGAAAAAACAATCTTGCAGCCGACTAGCTAGTAGAATTTTAGGTTTTTTAAAAACAAAAGAAAGGTCACGCGAATAAAATAAACAAATGAAACAACTGTGCTTTAAAAGAAGGAATATCAGCAACAACAACAAAAATCACTGACAGTAGATTACAGGTCTAGCATAAAAATCTAAGTCCTAGACCTTCTAGAAAGAAATATCATAGCAAGAATGCTCTGAGATTTTAATAGGCAAAAACATTTTAGAGATAATAGTAAATCAGGATTCTTGAAAAAATTACAAATTGATTTTTGTCAAAATTAAATAAAATTCCACTTTCTCACAAATTAATAAAATGGAAAAAAATAAAAAGGTCCATAGAATCAGAACAGAGTTTCATAACTTTAATCCAGTTATGTATCTTTACACTCAATCTTTAGTTACATAGACCTAATAGGTGCAAACACAAAGTTCAAAGGCTCATGATTGTTATCTCAGGAAGGATGAAGCAGGATTGTCCTGAGTTCAAGGCCCACTGAGGTTACCTCATCAGTTTCAGAGAGCCTGAACAACAAAAGGAGACCCTGTGTCACACAAAAATAAAAAGAATTTAAAAAATGAAAGGGAGATCGAGGATGCAGCTCAACAGATTAAAATGTTGGCTGTGTGAGGCTGACAGCCTAAATTGAATCACCAGAACCCATGGAAAATATCAGATGCTATGATACACACCTGTAACAACAGCATTTGTATGGATGGCGGAGGGTGGGAACTCACTCCTGACAGTTGTCCTCTGGCCTCCACATGCATGCATGACATAAACATGACTACTATTACATGCATACACATACTCACATGATACAACAAAACACAAAATTTTCCAAAAATAAAAAGTAGAATGAAAACAGCATGTAAAAAAGTTGTTCCGTGTCATGTAATCATCTTTGTGTACAAAATGTGAATATTAGAGCTACACTGAACACCATATCACAAAATTAAAAACCCTATTATTTTAAAATGCACACTCAGAAATTCACAAGAATAGATAAGTGAAACTACTATACCTTTCCAACAAGGATGTAAAGTATCAGCTATTTTATGAAACATACTTTCTATTTCTTAAAATATTACATATGAACTAATTTGATTAATTCAATTCAGCGGTCTCATTCTAAACATCTTATTTTTATGTTTAAAAAAACCCTTCACATAAAGGCCTATGGAAATGGAGGATTGGTTTATTAAGTATTTTCTGAACTGTAAAAAAAAAAAAAAACCTATAAGCATCACGAATGAATGAATATGCTAACAAATTGTAGTGTATCCACAACACAAACCACAATGTAAGTAACTGTTGACAATGATGTAGCTACAAATACTACTAAATATACAATATACAGTGTTAAAAAGCAAAACAGGAAAAATTATTTCAATTGTCTGATTCCACTTAATACAGCCTTTGTAAAACAGCAATGATGTAGGTATATGAAACATATTACAAATTATAACAACACCAAAATGATATGAGAAAACATTAGAAAGACTTGAAAACACAAGTATCCTGGCTGTTGTAATAATCTCTGCAAGGACTGGTTAAAACTCACAGAGTTGTACACAGAAATAAAATATTTTGCCATAGGTTAATTTTGTCCCACACAACAACTCCATAAAAGTACTAACTGTTAAAGTGAGGTAAAGTTAAACAAAAGCTACAATGCAATAGCACCTTCTGTTTGCAATTCTATAAAAGATAAATGTAAATTTAAATTATATTTACCTTTTTTATTTCATTTAACAAATATCTAAATCATTTAAAGTACTAACTTATGTGTTCTTTGTATATTTCATACATTTATGCAAAATATTTTGACCCTATACATCCACTACTTCTTTTCAGTTTTACGCAATGTCCAAACCCTGTTGCCTTCCCAACATCATGCCTCTGTTGTTTTGTCATTAGAAAACTTCTAAGTAATTAAAAGCCTTAAAGAATATGCAATTTTATAAATCATAGAATATTTAAAAATATTATACATTAATGATATATCTATTGAGGATCCAGGATTTAAGTGTTTATGTCAACCAGTTGTTCCTTTATGCTAGTTCTCCGAGACATTAATGCTTCCCCGCCAGAAAAAAAAAGTAAGCAATCCACTGTCCACACTACCTCCCTGCCTTGTTTTTTCACTTTTTAAACTCTAGCTATTTATCTCTTATCCAAACAACAGCCTAAATTTAAGATTTGACAGTCAAAAAAATACCTTGTTTTATCAAAAAACAAAAATCTATAAATTCATGAGAACTTTATATTCTCTGTTTGGCCTGGACACCTTCAGCTTGAGCAAACAGGGGGTGAGTGCAATAGTGCATAAAATATGAGGACTCTGAGAGCTCATGCTTGCTTATGGGAGTGTGTAATTTAATAAAGTGTTCATTGATGTCAGCACACTGGCTCATCAGACCTGTGCAGATGTCGATGCCGGCAGCAGAGAGACTTTGACTCCTAATTAGATGACTGAAGGCAGATTACATTTTCCCTCGGTGCCAGACTCAGGGTGGGAGAGTTTTTTCTCAAGGGGATTTAGATTCTCACAAGTATCTGATGGAAGAGAATCCAAATAGGAAAAGGCACACATTAGGCACAGCCAACTGGGAAAATGAACTTGACAGGGCTGCATTATTTATAAGAAACTTAGGAAAGATAACACAGAGCTTCTATTGTTCTTACTTTACTAACATACAAATTTTTGGCATAAAATTTTAATAAAGAGCAATATTTTGTGACTTGCTGGCTAAGTTTTCTAATAATTCTGTAACTCTCAAAGAAATTTATGTGCTACGACTTAGAATTCTTTATAATATACTAGACATGTTATAGGCTATGGAGGTCTACTCCATATATCTTTGTAAAATCGCAAATTAAAGGTCAAATTAATTACAGATTTATCAAAAGAAATCGAACTGTATATCCTTTAGAGAACTAGAATTTCTGATTTAAGATCTTATTCATGAAAATGTGTCTCATAAATAAAAAATATGACTTTTATAACAGTACTAATTCATACTTACCCTAATAAATTGGTGTGTGTATTAAGGATCTTCTAAGGAATAAACATTTTAACTCAGCATTGTTACAGATATAATGTTATTGTTCGAAGATACCTTCTATTTTTCTATTGATACAGTCCACATGTACATTTTTAACTGTCTGAAAACATTTGAACCTTCAAAGTTTGAAACTAAAATACCTTTTACAAAAAGTATTTAATTAAGACTAAAGGTCTGTCAATATGTGTGTGTGTGTGTGTGCTTAAGAAAGACTACAAATTTATGACCACATCATCAAATGTTCATCTAGTTGTAATGAAAACAATTATGTGTCACTTAGGAGGATAGCTTAACCTGTGCTTTCCAACCTTTCTAATGCTGCAAACAAGTTCTTTTGTGGTGATGACCCAATATCATAAAATTATTTTGATTCTACTTCATATTTATAATTTGCTAACAACCAAATTTGTGCATGCATGAGCATGCATACACACACACACACACACACAAACACAAATCAACTAAAGAAAAAGTATCTACTAACAATTGAATCTGAGTTCGTAGTTAAGGATTGAATGATTGCCTAGCAATCAACCGTATAAATTGAAGCCCTGAAATGTAAACAGAAAAATCAAACTATAAAATAATACATAAAATATAAAATAAAATTGCATTGACAGAAACAGTGAGGAAAAAAACCCTTGAAAGAAAACTATCATGCCAGCATAATTAATTCAGTAAGCATTTAATATTTTTTTAAAACAATCTATTTTACATATCAATCCCAGTTACCTTTCTCTTCCCTCCTATTGCTCCCCTCATCTTCCCCTGACCCCCCATTATATCCTCAAAGAGAGTAAGGCTTCCCATGGGGAGTAAACAAAGTCTGTCATATCACTTGAGACAGGACCAAGGTTCTCCTCTAGACTGAGCAATTTATCTCTTCACAGGGAATGGCTCCAAAAAAAACATTCAGGCACATATGATATTTTCTTTCAGTTTTGGCCTATCACACTTAACATAATAGCATTCAGGTCTGTCAATATCTTGTAGAAGGCAGGACTTCTTTTTTATTTCTATTGAACATCTCATCTGGGTTCACACATTTCCATTTTCTTTATTCCTTTACTAATCTTCAGGCACCTAGTGACATGCTCTGTCTAAGAAATTGTGAGTACTGTAAGAGTAAGCAGGCAATCAATATTCTTATCTATTTGTCAACTTTATTGTTCTCAGATGTATAGCCATGAAGGGATAACTGGCTCATATAGTGTATTTATTTTCACTTTTTGTGGATAATTTCCATAGTATTATCCATAGTTTTCATATAAATTTACATTCACTTCATAATTGTTATAAAGGGTCCTTTTATTCCTGAGTGCTCTTCATTCTCTTTTATTAAAAATAATAGTCATTCTAAAGGAGGTATAATAGTGTGATGTGGGATAATATTCTTGGCCACTGGAAAAACTTGTCAAACATTGGTTTAATAAAGCACTGATTGACTCACTGGTCAGATGACCATACTAGGAAAATTCAGGAAGTAGGAAAGGCAGAGTCTAGTTGCCAGCCAGACAAAGAGAAAGCAATATAAGGCAAGTTTCCTTGCTGTGAAAAGTTACCAAGCCATGCAGCTAAACCAAGTTTAGATTTATGGGTTAATTTAAGTTGTAAGAGCTACTTAGTAATAAACCTGAGCAAGTGACCAAACAGTTTATAAAGAATAAAATTCTCTGTGTGTTTATTTGGGACTAAAGAGCTGTGGGACCAGTTGGGACAGAAACTTCTCTGTAAAATAGTGTCTGAATTTTCGTTTCCATTTGCATTTCTTGCATGGTTAAACATGGTATGCATAGTTTAATCTATTTATTGACCTTTAGGCTTATCTTTCTGTACTATCTATTCAAGTCATCTGCTCATTTTTTTATTGAAACAGATTTTATTAAATTTTTCTCAATTCTTTATGCATTTTGGCTACTATTAGAAGAATAACTGGTAAATATTTTCTCCCAGGAATGGTCTCCCTTCACTGGCTGATTGCTTCCATTCTTGCAAAGCTCCCGAGTTGGACATAAGATCATTTGAAAACGATCTCAGAGTCCTATTGAAAAATCTCACTTTCTGAACCAGTATCTTCAAGTGTTTCCCTATGCTCACCTGCAGTACTGTGTGTATAACAACAGAACTTTTTCATCGATTTGAGTTAATTTTCTACACAGTAAGAGACAGTGGTCAAATGTTAATCTGCAAGATGTAGATACCAAGTTTCCTAGGAACCTTTATTGTATAAATCATTCTCTCTTCACGGTATGGTTTTAGCTCATTTGCCAAAAATCTGTTACCTTGAGATGCAGCTTTGTTTATAAATTCTCTATTTTGTTTCATTTGTCCTCTTTCTGTTTCTATGAGAGCACTGCAATGCCCTCTTGTTCCACTTGGTCTGCTCAGCCTGCTTACTTATAGAACCCAGAACCACTTGCCAAGAGATGGCTTCACACACACACACACACACACACAAACAAAATGGGCTGCGCCCTCCCCCGTGAATCATTAGTTAGGAAAATGCACTACAGGATGGCCAACAACTTGGTCTAATTTTGATAATTTTTTTCGTTTTATGTTTTTTCAAGACAGGGTTTCTCTGTATATTTGACAGTCTCTGCCTCTATGAGTGCTGAGATTAAAGGCATGCACCACCATCAACCAGCTAGGAGACATATTCTTAATTGAGGCTCCCTCCATTTTGATAAAGCTAAATTGTGTCAAGCTGACATAAAATAGCCATTGTGAATTTAATAAATTAATAATAAAATATCGATTTCACAATGCAATTTGTTTTTAAAATTTGTGTCTCTTGATTTCTGTAGCCCACATTGTGTCTGGTGACCATCTCATTTAGCCTAACACTACCATTTGGGAGTGAGGCTTTAAGTACGAAATTCCAAGTGTTGTTGACAGAACAAAAGAGTGCTAATGTTCCAAGAGCCCTACGTTCCAAACTGTACTTTCATCAGTGTGTCTGAAGAATATCGGATGTGGTGTTGAGGAACTGTTGAGTTCTTAATACTTTCCTCAGTGTTTCACTGTGAACAGAATGTACAATATCAGGTAAGGAGCACCCACTCTCCACTGTGAAGGGAAACCATTTTAGCCTCAGAGCACTGACTAAAAAAAAATAGAAAAGAACAGAGAAGATGCCAGAGCTTCAACCCAATAGAACATGGATCTTTACACCTCATCTATTTATCATTGGTCAGCATCTCTGAGACTTGACTGAGGGCTGCCAAGGAAGAATTAGAACTTTTGACTTCATGGTAGAAAAGAAACAGTTGATACGTGGGAGGGCAGTTTCAGGAGCCCCATCCAGCCCAGAATATACTCAGGTAGAAATTCAGCAGACACAAGAATTGCAGAGAGAAATAAAAAGAAGGCAAGTGCTATAGACCCCAGAGGCTGAGTCAGATGGGAAATGTGGCAGTCAAAGGACATCATAGTCTACCAAAGCCCATACAACACACAACAAATAAAGTGTATCTGATAAAACGATCACTCCTGAAATCAATGCAGGTGTAGAAAGGGAATAGTTACTGTGCTATACCAAACAGCAGACACTCAAGAGACCATTGCTGCCAATATATAGCAATGTCAATTCCCCACTAACACTTTGATTTCACCTCTTCTCCATGAACTCTCCCATGACTTTCAAGCCTGATTATGTCTTCCTCCAAGTAGTTGTCACTCTCCTAATTCCCTTGCCAGTTGATTTTGTCTTCTGTCTTTTGTCTTTTGTCACAGTCAGACCTCCATCAGAAATGCTGATCAACCTAATCATGGCATGTGCTGTGTCCATGCATTTCTCCTACGATTCCCAGAATTGAGGCTAAAACATGTAAGGTGGGAAATCAAAAAGAAAAAACAATTCGAAGGGGACGATGAAACACCACTCTGCAGTATTTAATAAAGAGGCTGAGGTACAGAAATGCCCCATTTTGTTATTATTCATAGACTGGATACCTCACTAACTGATCCTTGTTTAAAGAGCTTAATTTTATATTGAGACAGTTCTGGAATATAAACCTTCACATATAAGCAGCTATTCCATGTCAGTCGACGAGAGGGCACTTTTACAAAAGCTGAATTAGCTTATAAGATAGTGTGAAGTAGATTCCCACTTATATAGGTGTGGAAAGAAATGCTAAAATTCTTAAACATACATGTGTTGGGCTACATATTATAAAGATTGTCATATTAAGTAGCTTTAAATAGAAATTGAACTTCAAAATTTTTATTCTAATAAACAGTAGCTTGCAAGTTCATTTAAGAAAGTATTGACTAGGATAGTATATTTTTGTTTCCATTATGCTAATTGTATTTGATTAAATTTAGAGGTAGATATTTAAATATTAATGTGGAACTTTTTCCATATTACAAATATGAATGTGTGGCCTCTATTTTAAAAAAACACATGAATAAAACATTAGGTCTTCTCTGAATGGCAAAGTTAAACAGTTCTACAAAATGGAGTTACGATCCTTGAATATAGCAATTATATATTGATTTATTTTAGTGAAATCTTAATAACATCAATAAATATTTCTAGGCAATATTACTAGGTTTTATGTTCTTCAGTCAAAACTGTCAAAATATTTTAAGTATTAGCACTTTAGGAGCACTTGAGAGGCAAGGAGAATTGTGTGGAAATGAGAAAGCAGCAGAGAAAGAAGTTACAAGTTCTAGTGTGGGGCAAAGAAGATGGACCATGCCTGGCTACTGTGCTCTGGGGACAGACGCTATTGGTTGCTAGTCACTAATGGTACAAAATATAAGGAACTCTGATGCTTAGAGAAAACTATTTAAAAAATATTATCACAATTATATACACATAAAAGGAAAACCTTCCTCAAGGACCACATTTTTCTACATTACTGAATGAGATTCTTATTTAGGTTAATTTAGTGCCGTATTTGAACATAGATTCTTTTGATAGATAGTTGTTTGCCCAGTAAAATCCAGGAAGGTGGTATATATTACTATTTCCTCTTAAAGAAAGTCCAAGACTTGGTTATATTTAGTTAAATATCGTTTAATCAACAAATCTGAGAATGTTGAGGAATTAATAACACAGTTAACATAATAAAGCTGGTAAGTAGCTATCCAGGGATTTAAGGTGAATTCTTTATTATTTATTATTCTGTCTTCCAACAATAGAAAATTCATAACTTAAACTGCCAAGGACACAAATACAAACATGATCACCAGAAAAGCAGTTAAAGAATACCTGTCTCTCTGCTTCAAAGTAGATTTTTTAAGATGCATTTTTCTTGTTTTTCTCTCTATGTAGGATGTGTGTACATATGGGTATATGCACATGGAAAAGGGGTGCTCTTAGAAGTCAAAGGCATTGGATCCCCTGGATATGGAGTTATAAATGACTGTGAGTCTCCTGACATAGGTGCTGAGATCCAAATATAGTTCGTCAGAGAACAGCAAGTGTCCTTAACAACTGAATGGTAGAATGGTAGTCCTGATCCCCAAAGTAGTTTTTTTTTAATTAAGAATTGGCTTTCCAGCAAGTCTACAGTGCTCTTTGGCCTTGGTGGACTGTCTTGCTTCTTCTAACCTTTAAAGTACAACATAGGTGACAGTATAGTATCATCTTGATTACAGTTAATCATCTCTCTTTCACTAGAAGCCAACCTCTCTATTGCATTTTTGGCTTACAGGATGAGATGAGCAAGCTGCCATCTTATAGATGTTGCAAGACAAAGATCTGACAGTGGCCACAGGCCAATGGCTAGTGGTGGAATAAGGATCTCATTCCAGCCCACCATTACCCAACTGCTCACCACCAATCAGATTACACCTTGATTGTAACATGTGAATAGTTACAAGAGAACCTCCCCCACCCAAAAAAAAAAAAACCCTGAAGATATCCATGTTTTTATCACTTCAGTTTAGAGATATTGTGTTAGAAATTAGTGAACACCTACTGTAATAATAACAAAATTGCATTTAATATCATTATAAGTCATAATTTTCTTTGTTTCTTTCTTTTTGTAATTTGCCTTTTTGTTTTTTTGAGACAGGGTTTCTTTGTGGGACATTCCTGGGTGTTCTGGAACTTGATTTGTAGACTAGGCTGGTCTTGAACTTTCAGAGATCTGCCTGCCTTTGCCTCCAAAGTGCTGGGATTAAAGGTGTGTGCTACCACTGCTCATCACTGAGTCATATTTTCTCTAAAGAATGTCAGATAATGATTATATGTAGGAAAAAAATGCCTAGTGATCTTTTATAAGAACAACGTCTTAAATTACACAAATGAAATGATGTGATAGTAATTGGAATGACATATCTATCCGAACAAAGGAAATTTTAAAGAGCTTTGAACATGTTTTTATTATGATCTTATCTTACCACTACTAGAACTTCATAATATGCTAAATTTCCATATTTTAGCACCTGTGAATATATAAGCTTCTCAAATGATTTTCTTTTCATCGTTATGATAAGTACCCAATTTTTAAAATTGAAAATAGATAATTACAGATCAATATTTAAGACTGTCTATAGAGTGGCTTAAGAATCATAGCTGGATGGCTGCATTCTCACATATATGTGATGATAGCTACAGAAAATGAAGAAAAAATAAACTCAGAAAAAAAAAAACCAGTTCATTTGGACTCTGTGTTGTTAATACATCAGTTAAGCAATACAATTAACATGGTTGGTTACTATGTATCTTTATGGCAGAGTGACTCATCTTTAAAGGCTTCTTAGCTAAACAATTAAAACTGATTGTCTGAGCTTTCTCTTTCAGGAATGGTTTCAAACTATGTGTTATTGTAGTCTTCACAGCATTGCTAGGTTTGCAATTACAATCTTCATAGAGCAAAGGGAGTTGTGGGTAAGAAATAGCAGATTTTGACTTACTGTAAGCATGAAAAAATAGCCTGAGGTGATTTGGGCAGCTGTTGATGACATTCTCAGTTCTTACGAGGAAGTATAGAGTTACTAGCTTGGATATAATAAAAATTATTTCAAGCTTTAATATACAAATTTGGGGGGCAATAATTACTGATTAATGCCGAAGTAGTCTGTAAAGACCATGTATTACAAGGGATAGACTAATCAATACACTGTTTAGTAGAACATTCTAGTAGAACTTGACTTTACGGAACTGTCCATTGTCTGCAATCAGATCAACTAAAACCATCTTGGATGACATTTACCCCCAAGTAAATGCTTATTGAGCTAAATGTGCTTAAGAGTGGAAAAATAACAGATAGGTGATAATTCTTAAATGTGTGGAGACACCTGTTACCATGCCCAGTACCCTGTTTCAGTCTCTGGTTCAATCCTAGAACACACATGAAAGCGACAGAGAACCAAGTCCTGTAAATTGCCCTCTGACCTCCATGAATGCATTATGCAATATGCACACCCACACATACACGCATTTTCAAGAAAGACTCAAACCTTCAAACAAGGCTTTGTAAGTCAACTGCTGGGAGGGTATGGCTAAATCCTAGCGGAAAGCTAAGAACTATGCTTTGATAACCGCACCCCTCAGAGTATGTGCTGGAGACACAGTGTGATCAGTATTGTTAGACAACTATAATATAACTTGCTTTGATTCAGACTAGTCAACGTTCCTCTATAATCACTACAAAACTTTGCAAAATCTTTTCAAAAAAAGTCTTTATTTTTATACTGTGCTAATAAAAACCTAGCAAAACACTGCAAGTGATATATACACCTTATTACTTCTAAAAAAGATAAATAGAAAACATCTCATTACCGTGGTTGATTTCAGCTCTGGCAAACTTTCATTAATAGTCAAAACTCCACATGAGTCATTTCTCTGATTTAGACAGTATGAGTTTTTAAAGTAAGAATCAATAAATAGCAAACATATCTGACATAGCTGTGGATGTATAAATATTTTAAACTATAAGTAATTATAAGCTAATAAATCCTACATTTGACAAAATGACTGGCTAACTTTGAAGACTCAAAGGAAATGATCATGGATTAATCATAGCATGATTCCCTGACTGCACAGCTTGTTTATACTATTCAGCTTCCAAATTAGGTGTCCAAACATACGGAACTATGGACAAATACTACGCTAGTGTTTTCTACAACATTCTGTCTTAAGATATCACTAAAATTTGATATTGGGGAAATTATACCTCAATTACATATGTATATTTTTATAATGGCTTTTATGTATTACAGGTAATTTATTAGAAAGATATTTAATAGTATGATGCCTTGTGACTTGTATAAGCAACCCTATTTTATCCTCCTTCCTTTATTACATTCCTCTCTTCCTTCTGCAGCTCTCTCTCTCCAGGCTCCCAAATTAGAACCCTCTCAAATTTCTCCTATTTTCTTTTTCAGGTCACTTGTACCCCATTTTTATTGCTCCCCATTTTTTTCACCTCAACAACAACCCCCTTGTATTCATCTGGTTTATATATTTACTTCAGATTATGTACTCACATTTGAAGATTTGGAACTTGAACCTGAGATTAAAGAGACTGTTTGGTTAATGCTTCTTCCAAGACCCATAGACCATATAAGAAAAGTCTTTACCTAGTAATTGATAGAAGCAGATACAGAGATATACAGCCAAGCACTGGGCCAAGCTCTGGAATTCCTCCTGAAGAAAGGGAGGAGGGATTGTACCAGCCAGGGGGTGAGATCAAGGTCAGAATGGAGGAACTCACATATAAAACTGCCCTGAGGTCCTGGAAGCACAAGGACTCTGGACCCATATTTAGGGAGCCCATATGGGACAAATGTAGGTACTCTGTGTGTGACAGCTTTGTGTAGCTTCATCTGTTTGTAAGGCTCTTAGCAGTAAGATCAGGATCTGGTGCTTAGGTGGCTTTGCAGAACCTGATTCCTATGTTGGATTAGTGCACCCAGCATTTATACAGGGCAAGGAGCTCAGTCTTACCTCAACTTGAGGTGCCCTGCTTTGCTAAACCCCATGGGAGGCCTGCCACTTTCTGAATGTATAAGAGTAGTGTATGGAGGAGGAAGGTAGATGGGAGGGGAACAGAAGTAGAGGAAGGAGGGGAAACTATAGTCGGTGTGTAAAATAAGTAAACATTAATAAAATAAAATAAAAGGAATATCCCAACATGAGGAATGTGAAGCCTACTTTTGAGTTGTTGTTAAGGGTTGTTCAAGAGATTCCCAAAATATTACAGGGTACTGTTTTTGCTTTGGTGGCCCCCAGAAGTGCAAGGTAACTCCTTATGTCTTCTTTTTCGTTTGTTTGCTTTTTTCTTTGAGAAAGGATGTCTCTGTAGATTTGGAGTCAATCCTGAAACTAGCTCTTGTAGACCAGGCTAGCCTTGAACTCACAGAAATCTTCCTGCCTCTACCCCATGAGGACTGGGATTAAAGACATGTGCCACCACCATCTTTGTTTCTTTGTTCATGTACCTCAAACACTGGACCCTGAGAATCTGAGTTGAAATGATATAAAAGCCTCCTCCCTTAGACTAGTTTTCAGAGTGCCAGAACGTGATACGCTATTTTCCAAGGAGGGAGGAAAGCAATAGTGACATCCAGCTCTGATGCCTACAAACAATTGCCCTCTGTATGCTGTGAATACCATTGGTTAATAAATAACTGATTTGAGCCTATAGCAGGGCAGAAAGAGATAGGCAGGGAAAAACTAAAGTGAATGCTGGAAGAAAGGAGGAGTTGGAGAGAATGTGGCTGCCTGCAGCAGTTGAGAAGCTGCTGGGGTTTTTGAGGACAGTGTAGCATGCCTGAAAGGTTTTGTGTATGTTCTGTTCTCAAGTCCACATTCTCAATGTTTTGAGTAAAACATAAATTCTTATGAACGGTGTTAAGGAAGTGGCCGTGTTCTTTCTAAAGTGTGTTATAAAGTCATTAATCAAAAGATAATTATATACTAGAGATATTGTAGGGGCTATGGTTTGTTTTGGATATCATTTTGTCTTGGAGATCAGTGTTTCAATTGTATCACCATCGATACCTATCTATGACGTTTATGTAATCAGTACATGTAAAAGATGATCTGAATGAAGAACTTTGCCTTTTGCCACCAGACCAATTGGTCCTCTGTTCCATTTCAGGTGTCTGTATAAGGATCTGGTCTCCGGCAAGAGAAGCCTTGGAACTGCCTTTGAAGACAGATGTGCTGAAACTCTGCTGGTAGGCCTCGTGGTGATGCACAGATTGATGGA
Source organism: Dicrostonyx torquatus (assembly GCA_028555095.1). Classification (NCBI taxonomy): domain Eukaryota; kingdom Metazoa; phylum Chordata; class Mammalia; order Rodentia; family Cricetidae; genus Dicrostonyx; species Dicrostonyx torquatus. The sequence goes on along the minus strand of JAQHUG010000224.1, from coordinate 2,921,106 downwards.
GATGGGTTAAATTCAGATGTAGGAGTTAGACCATAAGAAGCTAGAGCTAATGGGCCAAGCCATGATTTAAATAGTATAGTTTCTGTATGATTATTTCACGGCTAACCAGTGAGGAACTAACTAGTGGCCTTACTACAAATAGGCACCCACGTAGCCAACTAAATTCCACTTAAAAATGGAGAAACCTTAAAATGAAATCCTAGACACAAAAGAACAGAGTTAAGCACGATTTGATAGCAGTATTTTCTTGGGTGGGCACTGTCTGCTAGAAGCAAGCAGAGGCATGGTTTCTTTAAGAGAGGTTTTCCTGATTCAGTGGTAACAAGAAAAAAGCTGCACTGTTTTGAAATGCTCACTTGCTGGGCCATTCCCTCTGGCTCTTTCAGGAGGCCAAGCATTTAAAAGGAGTTTGTAAGCAACATGTTTCAAACTGCTTAATGGCTTGACATAGACCAGCTGCATACTTGGACTGGGGTGGTGTGCACAGCTCAGAGGCAGTGAACAGACCTCCTCTGCTATGCTGGATTGAGAAGAACAACCAGAAAGGCAGTATATATATCCTAGTAATGGCACAGCTTAAGTTTTTAAAAAGTGCTTAGCATTTTAAGAAGCGTCCCTGGACAGTAAAGAATTACAAATACACAATAGGACAGATTCTCTTTAGACATAAAAGATCTCTAAATGAGTCACAGTATTGGATAAATGTATGTAGGCTTGGGAGAGAGAAGAAAAAGAGTATAGCGTGAGTGCTATAAAAAGAAATAAATGCTTTTAAAACAAGACAAAGTCTTTAAAGAGACAGAGTACAGATAGTCATAGATTAAAGGAGTTAAGATAATAAAATAAAGTAATAGAGTAAAAATAAATAAGGCACATAAAGATGGAAAATACACATAGAGTCTGAATTATGTATATTATTGTGTCTTCTTTGACCTTTTTGACTGTGAAAAAGATAACTACAGAAAGATATTTTATTTTTAAATAAATAAATAATTTTAGTTTAGTGCTAAACTAAACCAGAATGTATATTTTAAAGGTATCTTGACTTTAGAATTTGGGTCTAGGGAAATGTTGCTTTGGAAAAGAGATTCTTCTTTTATTTTCACAGAGGATGAGAAACTGTGGAATCTCTCCAGATTAATGAGGTTTGATGGACCAAGAGCCCCTGAAAGCTCACCTTGAACACATCTCAAAAAATTACTTTCCCAATAAACAGAAAGAAGCAGTTTGGAGAAGAATTACACCCATATTCCCAAATACTGTTTACATTTAAAGGGGGATATGCAATAGAAATTTTCATTGGTATGGATCTTGGTTTATTGATAAAAATTTAAGATCAATTTTGTCATATATATATATATATATATATATATATGCTCTTGATTAAGGTATTGTGTTTGTAAAGCTCATTTAAAATGTAATGAATAATTAAGAAATACAGGTTTAATAGACAACCATCTATAATAGTCAAGATTATAGTCATGTTAATTAGATTTTCTAGATGTACAGAGAGTTATTTTAGGCTGGGAACTAAAAAGCGGCCCCCTTAGTACAGACAATAACATTGACTTGAATGGCATAATAACCCAATGGATGCAGTAGCAGCACATATATCTTGGCAGTAACCAATTAATTGAACTTAAGACCCACTCAACAATAGGGATATTCAGGCTGGTGCTTGAAACCTAGCCAGACACTCATGTGTAATGAAGTCATGAATCTTGAAGGAGAAACTACAACCGCCTCTTTAATGATCTCCAACAGCATTCTAAATATTTATTTGTATTCACATAAGTATAGCCCTCATCCATTATCAAGGAAGCTTCTCTTTGCAAAAGATGGTAACCACAACCAATAATAGTGCTGATTATAGAGTACGGCTTCAACATATACACCTACAACACAATTCCTATACCTAAAGCTCAGGAATCATTGCCAAAGTGTGGGTGAAAGATTGTAAGATCTGGAGGAACAAGGAATTTGCTGTGAGATCATGTTTTTCGGAATTTCACAAGCTATAACCATAAAGTCTCTCCAATATGTCTTCAAATCATGATCTGACCAAGAGTGAAACCAATAAACATATTAAATATGGAAGGGAGTTGGGGGAACACTCAAAAACCTAAAGCGTAAGAAATAGTATCCTCCAGGTAAGAGCTCAAAATTATTGATCCATTACCAAATGGTCAGGAATGAAAATATACACATTCAAATAAAAACATATAGACTGAACAGGTTGTATTTATGTATTATATATGTAGGAGCACATACACACAACAACAAGGGGAAAAAAGGACATATTTTGAGAAAGAGCAAGGAAGAAACTGTGGGAGTAGTGTAGGAGTTCCTTCTGATTGTGTGTTGCTTTCATTGGATAATATACAAAGTAACTGCTTTGGCCTAGTTGATAGGGCAGAACTTAGGTAGGCAGAGAAGACAGAACTGAATTCTGGGAGAAAGAAATCAGAGTGAGAGAAGTGCCAGTGAGCCACCAGAATCAGACATGCTGACTATTTCCTGTTAAGCCACGACCTCGTGGTGATATACAGATTAATAGAAATGGATTAAATCAAGATGTGAGAGTTAGCCAATAAGAGGCTAGAAATAATGGGCCAGATAGTGATTTAATTAATATAATTTCAGGGTATTTCTGGTATAAACTAGCCGGGTGGCTGGGACAAACAAAGGGTCACCTCCTTGTGCAACATGCAAGGGTTTCGAGAAAAAGGAAGAAGAAAATGATGTAGCTATATTATGACCTCAAATTTTAAAAATGTGATTTTGGATGTTAACCTTGAAGAATTATAAGGATACACAAACTTTAAACTTATTTGAATTAGAGGATGCTTAACTTGGCTTTTGTTTTTCATTTTTCTCACCATGTTTTGAGAAAAACCAAGAGAAGAGAACTAAATTTTTCTCTGCCTACCTATTCCCTAGGACAGTATATAGTGGTGATCTTTATGCTCCAGACGTAGTCAGTGGTGCCATTTGCAACTGCTGTGACAAGCACCTGGATCTCGCCCATTGATGAGTGTGAGTGCTGCTCTCACATCTATGCCGAAATACACTTCTAATATGCTTTCTAACTGATTAACAGACATGCATTCCTTAAATTCTTAATCCATTTCCCTTGAGTGAATCTCTTGTGCAATCACCTCTGTTTATTTCTACCACTGTACCAAGTCCATTTCTGCACCAGAATCTTTCCGATTGTTGATATGCCTCTATGAAATCCCTGCTCCTCAAATCTCATATACTTCCATTAATTCATATTTCAGCAATATCAATCCAGACAAATTGGCAACTTATTACTACTCGATTTATAATTGTCCCCACAAAACATTCTCATTCATTTTACTCTTTCTTTTATTTCTTTATAGGTCTTATCACTATGTGAATTTTTCAAAGGCATAATTTAATGGTTTATTTTTTGTCATTAAGAAAAAATCAATATGTATACATGAAACATGTTCTCTTTGTGTGAGTGTGTGAGTTAATGTGTGTTACAGATTCCCATAATCGTACAGGTACATATGAAACTGAAGGTTGTTATTGATGACTTCATCTACTATTCACCTTACTGACTTGAGAAGGAAATTTTCATTGAACTCTAACCTAATTATTTCAGTTATGTTTTCTGACACTAGAGTTCTTACAATCCACCAATCTCTGCTCCATAATGCTGGGCAAAATAGTCTCCATAAACATGCTTGGCATTTATCTGAGTGCAGAGAACTTATCTCAGATCCTCAGACAAGCACAGGAAAAACTCTTGTCCATGAAGCCTTGTCTCTGTCAGAAACGCATCATCATTGTTCTTGTATGAAATTGTCCTGCTACAGTGCAATTGTATTCCTTAGAACAATGTAGTGAGACCCCATATAGAAGAAACCATGGGATAAAATAATAGTTTGCCTTTAAAACTGAGAAATATTTTTAAAATCTACATCTCTCCAGAAGGCAGAACTCTCTGTTCAAGTTTAATTTTTAGTGAATACAATATACTTTTAACGTTTTGTTAAAAAGAGGGAGAGGGAGAGAGAGAGCTTCCTATCCTTCAGTAGGTTGCCATATCCCAATGCACAGATACTATTATAATAACCCAAAAGATTTTCCTTCTGTATAAATTATTTCAAAAACACTTAATTCACCAAAGTTGTCCATGTTGAGAATGCCATGTATGTTCAAAATTATATCTTGAGGCATCAGACTTTTCTTCTTATTTTCAACTATAAGGTGTATTGCTACTCAAATATCTGATCAGTTAGAGATTAAGAGTTGACTATGATTCTATTTTTCATTATCTTTTCTCATTGCTGAAGTATAATATATATTGTATGTAATTGGCACAAATTAAATCATGTTTCTTAAGCATTAGTAGAAATTGCTTCCTTTGTTCATGTACTTTTCAAATTGTTTGTGTGTGCATGTGTGTGTGTGTGTGTTTGTGTGTGTGTGTGTGTGTAGAAATTGAGAGAGAGAAAGAGAGGGAGTGTTCTATACATGACTTGAATTTATTTTTTAAGCAGTAATATTTTTAAAAAGAAGATATCAAGAAGAACCATCATATATGTTCATCCATGTTTGGCAAATAAGAGACTTTAGTTGTCTCATTGTTCTCATGTAAAGACCAGATAATATCTAAACATTCACTACTTAAGTCACTCAATGAGGAATAAAATTTGTGTTTCCCAAGGCTGATGAGAACCAATAATTTCTTTACTAAAGCAATAAATCAAAACTTGGTTGAATCATGACTTTTCTAGACTTTTTTAGATTTTAGGTGAAATACTAATTAGGGTTTCTATACTTGAAGTTATTTGTAATGTTCAAAGGCAAACAAAGTAGTAAACATAGAAATCCATTAGATTAACTGAGAGCTATTAAGGGTATATATACATGGTATGGGCTAATATTGGTCGCAATGATGTAGTGCTTGTACATCAGGTGCAGTTTTGCCAAAAACAATATTTGGTAAGAGAAAAAGGGAGACTGTACAATCATTTGCTTTTACCAAAATGCACTAAGACATAGAGAAAATAAACTTTAATTCCAGAAAGTCTGGGCAAACACTCATATGTTTTCAAACTTCCAAATGAAAAGGAGGACAAATTCACATTTCTATTAAACCTCTGGACTGAGGATAAACTATGTGTTGATCAAACAGTATAAAGCTTACTTCATTGTGTCGTGTGGTTGTGACTCTACTCCTCATAGTACCTTTGCTACTGTTCTTTGAGCAGCAATCTTACAAGTATATTTCATTTTAAATTGTGAATTGAGAAAAACAGAAATGCCTCATTATTTATTTCAATAAATGTAACATTTTACCTATTTGAAAAACATAGCCCTTTAATCAAAACTCAGCTGAAACTGTATGATCAACAGAACACTTTTTGAGTGCATCAGGTTGTATTCAATGGATTTATGTTAGTTTTTCCACTGCTGCACTCCTGATATTCTGGACAAGATAATTGGTGTTCTTTTGCTGCAGATGGTTGGTCGTGCTGTGCACCAGAGGAAGCTTATCAGTGTCCCTGTCTATTACTCCCTAATTTTGAGTTTCAATACCTTCCATGAACAAAAATGTCTCTAGGCATTGTCAAATATTACCTGCTGGTGGGGTTGGGGAGAAATAATATTGCCTTGGAGAGCAACGCAATTTAGATATCTCCCAGAATTTCTCAACACATGTAGATAATTTGACAGAGCATTAAAAGAAAACTCTGAACAAAATGCACAGGTTTTAAGAAGGAAATAAGACCAAATTTAAGACCAAGGTTATATCCAGGAAAAGTAGGCTCGGGATATGTATTCGCCGATTAACTTGTGTATGTAACTCAACTTGTGAGCTAAGTTCTTAAAGAATGATGGTTTGTTTCCCTAAGTCTATGCTTTCTCATAAAAACAAACAAATACACAATAAACCCAAAATTTCACACACACACACACACACACACACACACACACACACAAGTGGGTGGTAAATTATTTACTCAAAGATTTTTACTAAGGTAATTTATTCTAAAACTCCAAACTACAGATCACAATCTCACACTAAGTTCCATAAATGCCTGAATGTTCTCAAGCAGAAACATAGTCTGTTCCACATTCTAGTGAACCAGCACACAGAAATAAAAGGGGAAGGAACACACAGACTCACAGATTTAGTTGATCCAGGAAACTGAGCCAATTTTAATCATGAATAATTATCAAACAGTGTAACTGCAATTAGCAATGTTTGAGATAGGCAGGCGTTGGTAAATACAAAGTTCATCAGTTCAGAGGAACAGGAAGACATATTTCCCAAAGAAGCAATGGTATCTAATGGTATCTAATAGGTACAATAACGGTTGCTAGAGATTTTATAATGTGACAGACTGTCGGTCTGTTGCCACTTCTTCAACTCAATTTTCCAAAGATTAGTAATAATAAAATATCAGTTAGGGTATTTTCAACAACTCGACAATCTTTCATTTCATGATGGCTTTTAATATTCTTATACAATACAGTATACGTACTGCAAAGGAGATACCAATTTGCAATATAGAAATTCAATATCTAATTTTTATATTTTTATCAATTCACTTTATTCATTTATTTTACACCCTGACCACAGTTTCCCCTCTTTTCTCTCTTTCTATTTTTCTCCACACCTCCCCCTCACCAATGTACTCTTCCTCTGTTTCTGTTCAGAAAGGGGCAGGACCTGCCCCCCCCATAGGCATTAAGAAAGAAATCTGAAACAGAGTCAGACATTCACAACTAAGGCATTATGATGCGAACTTTAACAATTCCTATTGTATAAACACAGAGGCAAAAATCATATTCAAAATGCTATTTTTAACATTTTTTTCATAATTATTAGGAAAATATAACAAAAGAATAAATAAATCTCTAACCACAAATAGATGAAAGATTAAACCATTTAATGACCTCAGAATTGTTTCTAACTCTCCATTTACTCCTTTTGTTAGGATATTTGTGTTGAGCTTCTCAGGACTCCTCATGTACAATCCCATCTCAATCACAGTTCTCCTTTTGAGGTCTGATGAATAGCACAACTTTATTCATTGCAGTTGTAATTTTAGGGAAATTATTTTGGTTGTGTGTGTGTGTTTATGTCATATGTGTGGGATACTTATGGAGCCCATAAGGGCATGTAGGATCTCCTGGAGCTGGAGTTTCAGGCAGGGAATTGAATTCAGGAGGAGCCTGTGCTCGAACCAACTGAGACCTCTCTCCAGCACCCTATTATTTTATCCTTATACCTATCGATGGAATAGCACAAGGACACATTTTGAGGACTTATTTCTGAATCTAAATTACTTCAAAACAGGGGGGAATACATAACTATGGTGATTTGTGATAGATACTTATAGAAAAAAAAATAGAACTTAAGGATCCACCAGAGTCAAAAGGAAAAGAATCAGAGAGCAAATTAAAATATAATATCTATAACAAAAGCATGAAAAATTGAAAACCTCTCAGAATATTTAAGTCATGTTACTAAGAAGGTAAATGGAAAAAAAATATAGATTTTAGAAATAGTAATGTTTTAGAAAGACTACGTAGTATGTTGCATAAAAAATTTAATCATTCTAAGGAAAAAGTTGCATGAAAATTTCAAAAACTAATAGGAAACTCCAAAGAAACAAAAGTAGGTAGCATAGTGCCCTCTTGAGGAAGAGACCTGGTCAGTTGTTCTCATCATTTTAGACCATGAAACACAATATATGAACAAGTTCAGCAGAACTGCTAATTACGGGTTGCCCATGTATGTATTAGCATTGCCAGGGCATAATAATTAAATTGATAATCAGAAATAAAAATGATTTGTATTTTACATTTGCACCCATTTATTGTAGTATCTATTGAACATTTGTATTTCAATATTTAAAAAATGCTAAGTGGATAGTGCATATTCCTAATGCCAAAGAATAGTATCAGAAAAGAGTTTGCACAGCCTTGTTTGAGTAATAAAATTCACAAGAAAATTTAGCCACATGAACTTTACATACTAAAATTCCGAGTTAGAAGCTTGAAAGAAGGCTTGATGGCTAGCTGCTCTTGCTGGCCATAGAGACCAGAGCTTAATCATGATAACTTAGGTTCAAATCCCCAGCACCCATGTATAGAATATGTCTCTTCCTTCAAATGTCTGTAATTTTAAACCCAATGGATCCAATTCCCTCTTCTGTCCTATAAGTGCAAAGATGCCTATACCCTCAAAACTGTGCCCATGCATATGGAGTGTGCTCTCTCTCTCTCTCTCTCTCTCTCTCTCTCTCTCTCTCTCTCTCTCTCTCTCTCTCTCTCACACTCTCACACACACACACACACCCACACACACACCTCTTTAAATGGCAAATAACTTGGTAGAAGATGACATTGTTTACAATAACATCACAGAAAATAAAAGAAGTATTGGCTTTTCATCAGTACTGGAGACATTCTGCTATTTCTTTCTCTCCAAACATTCAGTAGAAATTTTAAAATGAGATGACTTCTTGGAAAACAGTACAACAGCTAATTGGGTTATGACCTACAGTAACTGAAAACTCATGCTTACTGAATGCAAAGCTGTGAGTATCAGGTGGCTGTTTCAAGAGAAGGAACTTTGGAAAAGATAGAAGGTATTGAAAGAAGAGAGGGAGATGGAAATTAGATAATTATATTATAATCTCAAAAAAATAAATATTACAAATAAATACCTAAAGCCTTGACTAAAGCGTGGGTAGAAACCATGAGAATTTTATAATTTGGGTTAAATAATCTTGTATGATTTGCAGTTGTAGATGAAAAGCAAAGTATTACTTCTAAATACAGCCATGCTGGTTACAAATTGCCAGAGTCATTGGCATACAAAACCTCACCACAGTGATTGAAGACACAAGATTACTGATAATTTTTGTACACCTAAACATTTGATCAGCCAAGAGTTATAATAGAGATGGTTCAGTGTCTAAACTCCAGGTGCAGAGAACAGCACCCTTTCATACATCTTTCTCCACCACTCTTTAAACCCACTAACAACTTCCTCAACAGAGTTACCATACAAGGGAAGAAATTCCCCATCATTTCTAATTATCTGTAGATTTAAATTAGAGATGAAATTTAACATGCCCTAAGGAGACAATTGCAAACTCAAACTTTGGAAGAATTGAAGCATGAAAATATTGCTAAAAGTTTTAAGGGTGGTATCAGTAAAGAATTAGAAACTGCATAAGGTCAAAAATGGGATGTGCTACAAGGGGTTCACAGAACACAATCTTTCAGTATATCCATTGCTGTTGGTGTCCTTGGAATTTTTAACTACTCTGCTGGCCTGAGCACAGAAGAGGGAGGCGTCCTCGACTGGTTAGATAGCTAAAATATCTGAGATGATTTTGTGCATTTGCTAAAGAAAGATTCATTTAATTAAGTAAATGAGAATGGTAGTTGTTTAATCATGATTAGTTAACACACTTTGTAAATATTTTAAGAGAGAGTCCAATAAGATTTTATATTTTGAGGACGACACAGATGGTGGTATATCCAAACATTTTGAAAGGTGCTTAACAGGCTGTTCTCCCTTAGCTAGGAGATGCTGCCGTCAAAATAGGCATCCCTCAGGGCTGAGAAAAAAAACAATACCAATGAGCCATAAAGAGCAAGATGAAATTTCTGTAATTAATAATGGTCCTTCAATAGCATATCTCCCATTGGCTAACTAATTATACAGCCTGTGGGTTGGGATCTACAGTATTCCATGTCCTACAGAAATTTGTCTTTAAAAAAAAAGGCAGTTCTCAGTACTAGAAATCAGTTCGGGGACTGGAGTACACAGAACAATGTAATGTCTGAGGAAACCTGAGGAATGACCCTAAAACATGCACCAATATACTTTCCCTAAAGCTCTGAACACTGGACTATGGGGTTAAGCTAATTCAACTAGAAATAAAGAAATAACTGCATATCTTAAAAACCACTTTTAAGAAATTCAAGAATGTGAAGTTACATAGGCATTCTGTTAGCTTTCCGTTGCTGAGAAAACGCACTGACCCAAACTAAATTGGAGAGGAAAATGTTTATAGCTAGAACTCACGGCAATCATGACTGGAAGTCAGGGCAGGAACACGGAGCAAGGAACTAAAGCAGAGGCCATGGTGAAGTTCAGATTACTGGCTTTTCATCCATGGTTTGCTCAGTCTGCTTTCTTGTACCATTTGGGTCTCCCTGCTCAGGGTTGGTACTTCTCAGAGTGATCCAGGCCCACCAGAATCAATCATTAGTCAATAAAATTGCCTCAGGTTTGTAAAAAGGTCAATCTAAATGAGGAAATTCCTCAATTGAGGTTCCCCTTTTCCATATTCTTGTTCAAGTTCACAGATAACAAACACACATACATGCAAAACTAACCAATACAAGGAGTAGAAATAATGATCACTACCCATGATAGGGGGAAATTTGTGTGACAATAGCTATCTATCTAATTTTACCTCATGATCAAGTTAGTGAACTACAAATGTTTCTGATACTAATTTAAAAGTTTTAAGTATGTTAGTGGGATAAGCAGATTTGGAAGCTGGATGAACACTCCTTTTAGCTCGCTAACATGCATTACTTCCTATATGTCTCTTAATTGCCTCCTTGTTAAATAATCTCACATTTATATTTTTACAACTCTCTCCCCATTTCAGTGTATAAGACTAAAAAGAACACTGGACTATATCTAAATTTGCAAATTCCAGTAATTTCATTCCCTTTTAGCCTTTTTGAATCAGAATGGCATTTCTCTCAGCTCTCAGTAGTATGCAGGCATTGTTCTCTCTGTCTCTGTCTCTGTCTCTCTCTCTCTCTCTCTCTCCCGGTTGTTAGTCATCGACATGAAAGGATGTAACCTAAGATTGATTCTATTGGCTACTTTTACAACAGCCATGTAATAACTGTAGAAGAAGATTTGTGAACCACAGGAACGATTCGGAGCATCAGGGAATTTTAAGGTACCTTTAGCAGAGGCACTGAATTCTCCAAGTGTCTTATTTAGATTTATTAACTAAAAGTGCACAAAAATTCCCAATCAAAACAAATTTCTTTTCTCAAACTATTGCTCTGGAGATGAAAATAAATTCTACCAGCTGAAGTTCCCAAGTATAGACTGCTGTATTTTTTGCCTGTGACTTTTCCTCATCACATTTGATATTTTATTAGGCATTGTGGAGGACAGCTGATAGACTTTTATGTCAGACTTGTATTTGCTGAAAATTTACAACTTGAATCTAACATGTAGGTTCAATGAAGTTCTTGTCTTGTTCATTAGATATACTCGCATGAAGATTAATTCCCAGTAACATTTGTGAGAAATTTTCAGCTTACCAGTGTAAACATTTAATAATACCATGACATAGTTTGCATTTCTCTTTGTCTCCATGTTTAATTTTGGCAGAAGCTAAAAGGTATCCCAAGGGAATTATCATAGAATATTCAAATTTAAAGTCAGAAAACTTTCTTTAAGTTTGACTATTTTTTATTAATATATCTCAATATATTCTCTATTGAGATTTCAATATAGTCTCTATTCCAGAATTTTATCCTGCAAACTGTTTAATAGTCTTATAAACATGATAAAAACCAACATTATTTTATTTCTAAAGAAGATGTCTCTATTCTATAACATATTAAGTTATTCTAGTAAGTGTTTTGGGAGAACAGAGCTAAAAGAAAAAGTCAAAAGCATTCTAAAAACTACATTCACATGTAGTTTATTGTCTTCAGTCTTATTTTCTTTGCTCATGGAAGGAAGTTGTCAAAGCTGCTGTGGGGATCTGAGAGAACTGTTCACAGTTTCCATGCTACTGAGTACCTGCATATTAGAGGTGAAAATTATAATGCTCAGTGAGATGAGTCAGTGGATCCATAATTACTTATTAAGCTTATAATCCATCTCAGGTGAGGGGAGAGTGTGGCAGTAGATAAAAAAATAAACGAGAAACTGCAATGAGGCTATAATGGAGACATGAGTTTTTACAAAGCACATACAGACCCATACGTACGTAACTGGCTGTGCATGTGTGAGTCAATGTTCTGATACCCAGTTCACATAAAAAGCATTGGCACATACAAGTATATTAAAACAATGCACATTAAAGTGTTGACCTTTGGAAGAGTGCTTGCCTAGAATACCCAGAGATTGGGATCTGTCACTACCACCATGTAAAAACTTGGTGTGATGGTCAACGTCTGCAGTCCTAGCTGCCAAGTGATAGAGGCAAGAAGGTAAGAAGTTCAAGATGACCCTCAGCTACAAAGTGCTTTTCTGGCAGTGTGGGCTAAATGAGATATTATCAAGTGAGAGAGGGAGTGGATGAGGGAAGAAAGAAAGGCATATGAGTACTGAATGACTTGCCCAGCTCACAGAAAATTTAGAAATACTTTCTAAGACTCATTAAGGACTTTATGCCAGCCATCAATCATACTTCCAATGAGAAGAACAGTGTGATTTTGCTGTGAAGTGTGCATGGGTAAAAAAAATGACAGATGTCATTCCTTGATTCAACAGCACACAATGATTTGTATTCCCCCATTGTTAATAGAATATTGGCTGTTTCATCTCCTGTATTTAAAAAAGCCCATCTCAGTGAAATGGATGCAATTATAGCACAATTATGGATGATATGGATATAAATAACCTACTGTGAATGTGAAGGCATACATTCCACATCTCTAGATATATAATTAATGTGACCAAAGGCTGATAAACGGTGAAGGCAGAAACATGTTTTGCAACCAGTTGATTTTGAACAGTCATTAACATAGACGAAGCTAGTAAAGGCTCCATTACCACCTTCTAAAAATTATTTTCAAAGAACAGGATATTTGCTTAATGATTTTATACAAATTGAGATAATATTACATGAATATTCTACTATTTTATATACCTGAAGCTGTCTTTGATCTTCTGTCAGAATTATTCATGCAGACAAATTTTATATCTACTGTTTTATATCCATACAGATAGGGACAAGCAGAAAGGTCTTTGCTATATATTTTGTTATACTTCTAAATATGTATTGATGATTTAATTTTAAATCTAACTTCCTTAATTTTAATGTAATAAAATATACTTTTCTTGTATTTACATGGTGATTTCAAGCAATTACTGATTCCATTCATCTTATAGTTATCTTCCTGAGTCAATAAGTGTTCTATTAACTAGATTTGGTCACTTTATAGAAGCAAGGGGAAGGAAAAAGATTTATTTTGTAATTACCTAAATAATGCTTGATCTCTCTAAATAACTGTTTATTCATGATTATGAAATTCAATGTGTACATGGAAATCTTCCTATATTTAATCTGGTTTCATGTTCTCTTAAAAATAAGTATATTCTGGAAATGAAATATTAAATGCTGCAAGAGATATTATGTTTTATTAGGACTAATTTTTATCTTTTTAGTTCATGTTCGATAAAAGTACATTTTGATTTTCCACTTGTATATTTGTTACAGACTCCAGGGTCCTTTGCTACAATGTTTAATGCTCTTATTTGTCATTTAAAAATATCTATATTCTAATGTGTCCTTTGTGGTAATAAACAACATGGTTAAACAGTCCAATGCAACTGCTTAAAACATGGGATTTGACTGACTTTTCAAGATGAACTATACTCAGACACAATGAAAATATTCAAACCCGAAACTGTTGGGTGTGCACTGACCTTCACCACAAAGATCAAGAACACAAGCGCCAGTAGATTCTGCAGAGAACTTACAATCTAAAACAGCCAAAGGTAATTAAGGTTCATTCAGTCTGACCCTGCAGGTAAACCTCAAGATATGACAGAGCTGCTCAAAGTCACAAATGTGGAGCCCCTACCCCATCGAATTTTGTCTAGAAGGTGGGTTCTGTCCCACTGACCTTGGAATATGTAGTGTGTAACCAAATCATCTTATGAGAAGTAATGAAAGTGTGTAATTTCTCTGGGCCTGCCACTCCTTCTTTCACTCCTGCTCCATCTTTTTACTTTGGGAGTATATTAAATGTTCATTTAGCCCAAGTCCCCAGCTGAGGAACATATTAAGGGGAAGAAATTCAACCTGAATCTCTATAGATGATTAGGCATTAAATAGATGAATATTTAGGCTTATATTATAAAGTTACTTCTTAAATAAGTGAAGATATGGTGGAGCTATTAGAGTAGGTTAATTTATGCATGAAAAATGAAATTAATTTTGGATGGCCTGAGATAGAATGCAATCATTTCTACTTAAGTATGTATTTCTCTATAAACATTTATTTCTCTATAAACATACTATGTTGGAAACTCAGGAGACTGGGATTGAGACCTAAAAATCAAAAGCTGCTGGGCCTACAGAATGTGTTCAAAGTCAGTCTGCCCAATTTATAAGATCTTGTCTCAAAACAAAAATTAGATATTGGACTGGGCATGTAGCTCAATGGCAGGGACTTCTCTAGCATTTTCAAAGTCCAGAGGCAATTATCTGTGCCACAATAAATAAATATACAATACTAGTTAATGAAAGAAAAGTTCCTTACTTTTTAATAATTTATTTTTATGCCCATTGGTGTTTTGCCTGCATCTATATCTGTCTGAAGGTGTTGAATCCATAGAAATGAAGTTTCGGGCAGCTGTAGGCTCCAATGTGGGTATCTGGAATTTAACCTGAGTCTTCTGGAAGAGCAGTTAGTGCTGTTAACCACTAAGCCATCCCTCAAGCTCCCCAGAGTTATTCATTTTGATTGAATCATTAAAATTATTTCTATGTAACAATATGAAAATTAAGTTTTCTGTCTTTTCTCTCTCAAATCTAAAATTTGAACAAAAAATCTTGATAAAAATTAAGGTGGGCAGCAATGCAGCATTTGTTCGAAAATTAAATAAATATAAGCACTCTCCCAGACACACAGGAATGGAACGGCAGAGCACACACTTGGTAATCTTGCACTTTCTGCCCTTTATGCATTGCTTAGAATGATGCTGGGCAATCACATCTGAAGATGTCAGTTACAAATTAACAGTTATCAGACACTGTAAGATTTTTTCTCACTTTTTTCGTTGTCAGCTTTTGGTTAGTGATGCCTGCAACAGTTGTTATTCATATTATTCATAAAAATGTTGACAGAAGACACAAAGGCAAAATATACAAATCCTAAAAAGCAGCAATCAATCCCACAGACTGACGGCCCCTGGACAGCTTGTTTCAACTTTTAAAGGTTTATGGAAAACTCTTTTCAGTTCCATTTTATCATCAAGGTCTCCCTGCCAGTATAATATACAAGACACTTGGATCTATCGGCATTCGACTTAATATTTTTGAGATTGAAACGAGAATATATCTGCCAGCACGCAGGAAATATCGGTAAGGCTTATTCAGTTTAATTCAAGAGTCTCTATTAGCTGTCTCAAGGACAGCAAGACCTGCCAGTCATGGGAACATTTGCAGAAACTACACATGCCCTTGCCCTCACGATCACCCACAACACAGATGTGTCACTTGCAGCAGGAGAGGGAAGATGAAAAAAGGAATCTAAATGCCTGAAATTTCTGCAGTCAGACGCCATCTCGAAACTAAGAAGATGTTCATACTCTTTGATTTAAGGTGAATTTAACACATACCTATTGGAATCTTTTAAGATAGCAAGAGGTGAGTGAGACAAACCAACTTCTTAGATAGTGTCAACTTTTTAACAATTATGAAATATTTGAAAATAATATATATATATATATATATATATATATTAACACAGCAGAAACAAACTAATCAGAACAACTGCCCCATAAGGTGCTTGAATTTACTGGAAGACTATCAACAACAGAGGGAAATTAAATAAGTCATAAAATAAGAAATTCTGTCTGTGTTATGTGTTTAGAAAATGGCATATGATATATGGACAAATGGTTTGGGAGGTCCTTCTGTTTATGTGTTGATTTTATTAGTTAACGAACAAAGAACTGGATGGCTGACTGCTGTGAGACCCATGACAAAAGATGGAGCTGAGGTGAGAAAGAAAATGTAGACCCCACAAATCAGGTATTGTGTCAGCTCCTGGTTTTTTTAAAACATAAAATATGTCTGCACAGAGACTAACACTATTATTTGACTAACTTGCAGTTGAGACTGAATTGAAGCAAGTATAGAAACAAAGAGACCCATTTGAAAACTACCCCATGCAAGATGAAGACAACAGCAAATACCAACTCAAACTAGTTACAGCTAGCTAGATTTTTGAAGCATATTAGCTCGATATGGTGTTTGATTGTTGACTTAAGTTTTATGTGGAAATGTTGTACGAAACTGGACACAGGACGTCTTCTTAGCAAAGGAGAAAGCACACCAATCAATAACAAGACAAATGTTCCAAACACACACTTAACAAAAATTCCAGTTGTTTGTAAATATATGAAAAATACTGCCCAAATTTAATCAAGAAAATGTAAATCTATCTATACCAGTTAGAAGTTTGACTTTATGACAGTTTCCAGCAGGAAGGAAGCTTCCAAGTCATGTCTACATTGCTTTCTCTATGTTTTGTAATCAAGATAGGTAATATCTTCAGCAATATTTTTGTATCAACTAATTCTGGCGGGAAACCACGAGCAATGGCAAAAGCCTATAATGGTATGGGTATCTCTGGGGTCTCCTCACTCATTACATTAGAAGCTACCCTATACCTTAATTTAAGTTAGTAGAGCCACTCTGGTAATGAATACAAAGAATCCTGAAAAACCTAGAAATAAACCCACATATGACCCAGCTATACCACTCCTTTGCGTGTGCCCAATGTACTCAGCACCCTACTCCACAAATACTTACTTAGCAATGATCAGAAATACCCTACTCACAATAGTCAGGAAATGAAAATGGCCTAAACTAAAAAAACACCTGTTCGTCAATAGATGAGTAGATGAGGAAAATGTGGTAGATATCTACATCTATAAAGAAAGGTGAGGGCTGGAGAGATGGCTCAGTGGTTAATAGCATTGCCTGCTCTTCCAAAGCTCCTGAGTTCAATTCCCGCCAACCACATGGTGGCTCACAACCATCTGTAAGGAGGTCTGGTGCCCTCTTCTGGCCTGCAGACACACACACACACACACACACACACACAGAATATTATATACATAATAAATAAATAAATATTAAAAAAAAGCCGGGCGGTGGTGGCGCATGCCTTTAATCCCAGCACTCAGTAGGCAGAGGCAGGCGGATCTCTGTGAGTTCGAGACCAGCCTGGTCTACAAGAGCTAGTTCCAGGACAGGCTCCAAAGCTACAGAGAAACCCTGTCTCGAAAAACCAAAAAAAAAAAAAAAAAAAAGGTGAAATCATAAATTTTTCAGGTAAATGAATGGACCTAGGATATATAAAACTGAGTGACATAAGCCAGATCCTGAAAGACAAATCTCACATTTTCTCTCTCATCTCTAATTCCTACCTGCAAATCCTCAGTTGTGAGTATACAACATGGAATAACCACAGAAACCAGAAGAAAGGGACCCAAATGGAGAGAGGAATAGCTTGTACCCCCTCCATTATCTGCAGTGTGTTGGTGGGAAGTAGGCATTGCTTGGAACTAAGAGGATACAGATGATATAAAGTAGAAAATGGAACAGCACAGCGGGATTCTAACTGGGTGGAGGGGGAGAGGTCAATACAGAAGAGAAAAGAAGAGGGACAACAAACATCAATTGTTTGATAAAGATGGAAGAAATCTTTCCCTCGCTCCCACCAACACACTGCAGATAATGGAGGTGATACAAGCTATGCCTCTCCCCTGCCTTCAGAGCTGGCTCCCCTGCTCCCCTGTCTACAGGGTCAACTAATGTGGTGCCTCCATGGGAGAGCTGTCCCCACTACTCTGTCAGTCAGCAGTGTGAGTGGGGGAGAGATGCCCCACTTGCCCCTTATACTGGTGATAGACATGCGAGCTGACCCTCCCTTTACTGACTGCAGCACTCAGGAAAGCAAGACCTGGTCCCCACCTAAGCAGCACAGTAGAGCTGACCTGTTGTAAAGGTGCAAGTAAGATAGCCCTAGGGTGAGAGAGTAGATCACCTGACCACACCCCCATCATCTACCTCATAGGGGTGATGGTGACAGAAAGATGTCCCCCACCTGGACCCAGCCACCTGTGGTGAGCAAGAGGTTTGACTCTTCCCCTTGTTAGCTGCAGCACTTGGGAACTGTGAACACTTTACTTTTTTGGAAAACACAGTAAAGCTGACCTTGTTAGTAGAGGCACAGGTGAGCCAGCCCTGATGTGAGCATAGGAGAGCTGTTGTTCCCATTACTCATCTGTCACTTGGAGGCATGGATGGGAAGGGGATGACCACCCCCAGGCCCATCAATATTTGAGGCAGGTGGAAGAGCTATCTCTGAAGTCATAAGTGTGGCAGAGCTAGCCCTGTTCTTCATCCAGCTGCAGCAATCGTGGCCCATACAGCTTGCCGAGGCAATAGTAAAGCTGACCTGAAGGTGTAGATATGGGACAACTGATCCTGATTCATTCATCATAGCAAGGGGTGAACCAGCCAGGGCAATGCTGGAGAGCTCACCCTGATGGCGAAGACAGGGGAGAGCAGGAACGCTGACCAACCCTACAATTACTAAGGCCCAGAACCAGGATTATGTGTTGGTCTTTCCCAACAGCCATCCCATCTATGATCTGATGAAGCATGTGATGGGGCCGATCATGCAGATACAAAGCGGCAGGATCTCCCCCAACACAGACAAACAACAGGATATTCAAGTGGAGCACCAGAGGGTCCAGCATTGATGATGTAGCAGAAACCAGAGGTCTCAAATCAGACCAATGCCTTTTGCAAATAAGTGGACACTTGCAAGATATATGGGCAAATTGTTTACTGCATGACTCACAGCTTCCATAACGAGTTTATCCCCTTCCTTTTTCTTTTTTTTCTCTTAAATTTTATTTTGTATTCTTTTAGGGAGAGCATGAGTGGGATTCAGAAGCATGATGTGAAAGGCTGAAGAAATGTATCATATTATATTTACCTAAAATTATACAATATATATTATATTTGTATACATATATACACATATATGTATCTATCATAAAAGAAGACATGCCACTTGGCTGACAATGCTCCCCACAAGAATTATAGATTAATAAAAACCCAAGTAACAGATCTCCTTTCAAAGGTTTGGCAAAGGTAGGTGGTTCAACTGACTTTCAAAACAATGTAGATTATCAATGCTTCCTTTGGTTACTTCTCAGTGGTTGAAGGTGAGCCCCTATTGCTGAAGCCACTACATAGTTAGAAGAAAGGACCTTGATGACCTCAGCTGGATCTGATGTGAAAGCTTCTCTTTCCTGTGTTCTAGCTTTCATGGTTCCAGTAAATACTATGCAAGCTCCCTAGTGTGGAAAGCAATTAAACAGTACTACCCAGATGCAACAAGTATGAACCATGACAATTGTCATCATGGCAAGATATTCATAAAGTTTCAAGAAGCAGCATTCCCATGTTGGAGGCAACCAA
The DNA here is from genome assembly GCA_028555095.1 of Dicrostonyx torquatus. Lineage (NCBI taxonomy): Eukaryota > Metazoa > Chordata > Mammalia > Rodentia > Cricetidae > Dicrostonyx > Dicrostonyx torquatus. The sequence goes on along the minus strand of JAQHUG010000224.1, from coordinate 2,901,598 downwards.
CAGCTATCTACTTGAATTTAAGACCCATTCAACTCGAGAGAAATCACGCTTTGTATTGGAAATCTAGATGGCTTCTCAGAGCTAGTAAGGTCATGGACCACAGAAAAGAATCAACTACTACCACTTTGCTGGACCAAGATAATACTTATGGCATTCTTAATCTTTTTCTAAAACTCACAGATAAGGGTAGCTACGACCCTTCATCAGAGAATCCTCTGTTTACAACAAATGGATCCAATCACAGAAAACACAAATAGACACAATGCAGAGATAAGGGATATTGGGGAGCACAGCCAAAACAGATGGAGCTATATCATTGCTTCTGTATCTATGACTCAGGGAACATTACAGAAGAAGGGAGTGGAAATATATTAATAGCTAAAATGTCAGAAAATCTGTGAAGCAGTCTTTCCTAGAAATGGCTCCATAAATAAGTCTGAAACAATAGCAATAACAATGGATGTGTAGATATTAACTGACTAAATTTCATGGGATCCTACCCTTATACAAAAAGTACAGGTAGCCATTGAACGTTGAGGGGGGAGAATTAGTTTCTCCTAGGGATAAGCTCCCATATTGGTTTTTCAATGCAGAAAGTTAGTGATACTTTAATCATAAATATACAAACAAAAAAATCAGAAAGTTGTATTATATTCTGTATTATATTTATACATATTTTGATGTATAAATGCATATGTGAGTGTTTTTAATAGGTACAGTCAAAGATAAAGAGGCTGTGGTTTGGGTTCTATGAAACGTAGCCAGGAAATGCTGGAGTGGTGACAGGGATGGAAAAGTGATGGAACTCTATTTCAATTAAAACTATTTAAGAATTAAAATAAAATTTAAAAGTTTTCCCAATGTTGAAAAAATACATACTCAAAAGATAAATAAGTTACAGAAGGGGTTCTAGAGATGGTAGCTTGGAGAGGTTGGAGGGCTGACAGGGAGGGCAAATTATTCAAGTCTATTTCAGTTAAGAACACTTAAAAATGAAAACAATTTTTAGTAAGTTATTCCCCATCTGGCACTGGGGTTTTGTTTAATAATGTTTCAGTAGCAGCATTATCAACCCACATGGTGGACCTCCCCTCAAATTATTTTTTCTGTAAATTAAACTACAAATTGCTAGTTTCAACTACCACTGTTCCCTTGTCATTCCTGTTACCTAACTCCATGCCCATTTTGGTGCGGGACAATTCTGTCATTCATGTTTTAAATAAATGCTGATTGGCCAGGCAGGAGGTATAGGCGGGAAAATCAGACAGGAAGTAGAGGTGGAGCAAGAAGAACAGGAGAAATTGGGAAGCAGGAAGCTTCCCTGGCATTCCTGCGCAGTCAATCTACGAAGCAGGATGTAAGCTGCTCGCTGAGAAAAGGTACCGGCCATGTGGCTTGCATGGATGGGAACAATGGGTTAATATAAGTTATGGGAGCTGGTAGGAAGACTGAGCTAATGGGCCAATCAGTGTATAACCTAATATAGACTCTCTGTGTGACTTTCTTTGGGGCTCGCCGGCTGTGGGGTACTGGGCGGGACAGTGACCCCAACGAGCAGGACCCTCATGTTACACCATTTAAGTCTTTACATTTCCTGTCTCCCTCCCTACTGTGCTTCTACATCACATGTGCATTATAAGCTGAAGAACTCATATGGCCTAAAGCAGAACTTTCTACTATTGCTTAAGTTAATAGACACAGTGGCAAAATATTTGCAAATATTGGTGTATATACTAAATTATGCCACTCTGAGCCTTGTCCAAAGAAACTTCTGGTCATTGTGTGCAATGGTTAATGTAGAGTCATAACCCATCAAAGTACTGAAAATAAGGGGTTGTTGAATGTTTGGCCCTAAGCCCCTTTCCAAGGCTTACGATCATTGCTAAAGAAGAGCAGAAAGAAGGTATGAGCCATAGTAACACAGGGAGGAATGCTGTGACATGCTGTCCTTTGAGACATTCTATGAGTATTGCACACACAAACTCATGGCAGTAGTGACTGCTTAAACAAGATTTTCAGAGAACCCAGCCCATTAGCATTCAAAAGGCTCAAGAAACTCCACTCCTTCCTGATTACTAATAGATAGTCAATGGTTGTTGGGGCAGATGATTATATCCATCAATAATAAAGTGTCTCTCTTCATAGTTGCCCTTTCTCAAGTCAACAAAGGCCAACTCCTGCTTTTGAAATTAGACCCAAGTAAATTAAATTAAATTCAGTGGCACACACACACACACACACACACACACACAGAGACACACAGACACACACACACACACACACACACACACACACATAGCTAGTTGTGAATAAGGGATCCAGTGAAAGGAGAGAGTGGATGAAAAAAGAACATTGGGGAAAAGTGATGAAAATTAACCAGATCTACAGACGATGTCATGTGTTCCTGAGAAGGTAGCATGAGTGAGGGCAGGGAGAGAATAGCATGAACATGCACCGCAAAAGGTGAATAAGAGTACAGTATAATAATATCTGCATGTAAGAAAATGTCAATGTAAAAAAGATTATTTTATGCCATTGATAGGATTTCTGTATCATTACAAAGTGTGAAATAATCTATTTAGTCATGTGAGGATCATGAGAATTATCAAGGGTGGAGACCGGTTCTCAGGAAAAAAAATGCCAGCCTATTAGTTTATTTCAGATACTCTATCAATAAACCATAAACTGCCGAATTAGTTTTGCATTAAAAATATATTAGAACTTCCAGAGGCACCAATGGGCTTCAGGGGAATCACTCTAGTCTCTGGTTTGAGGAAGGGTTGCCATTCAGTCCTGTCTGTTTTGACAGTGATAATCACAATCCACTTCAAAATTTTAAATAAAAATGTTTACAGCTTAAAATGTATCTCACACTGTTCTACAGGACAAGCTTGAGGATACAGGAAATATTGAGTCATGGTATCAGTGGGTGGTTCCCAATGTTTAGGAAAAAAATTGTGTCACACACTTCAACAGCAAACAAACTAAGAAGAAAGTAATTGAAATGTGTGGGGGACCCTCTAATAGCAAGTGTATATTTAACCTGCCTATTTTTAAATAAAGTATTTATTTAGAATTCATCCAGTTTTATAGGACATGCAAATGTCTGTCTGTCTCTTTCTCTCTCTCTCTCTCTCTCTCTCTCTCTGTGTGTGTGTGTGTGTGTGTGTGTGTGAGAGAGAGAGAGAGAGAGAGAGAGAGAGAGAGAGAGAGAGAGAGAGAGAGAGAGAGACTTAGTAAACCCTTCATTGTCCAAAAGGGATTGAGAAAATCTACATGTGACAGCCATATAGCATCTGTGTTTGCATGGCCTGTGATATATAAAATATGTTAAGTAGTTTCAAATAGCTTTGTGTGTTTAACATGAAGTATATAGAAATAGGAAGATGTTACGCTTGAGCCAAAAAATGGTATTTTCTTTTTCATTTTCCCTTTCTGCTTCAGATAAAAAAAATTGGAAGACATAGCTACTGTATGTGCACAGTCTCTCTTGTTCATTCTGTTGGCAGTTCCAAGCCAGTAGCCCTACAGAGACAGGAAAGCACTCTGACACATTCCTTGTAGGGATACTGGTTTTATTTAACAGTCTTGAACAGCTGGAGAGCACACAGCTAACGACCACTTGAGCATGAAAGTGTCTGATGACTGCAAATAAAATATGGCATGCGACGAGGCATAGCGGTAATAACAATATACAATAGGAGAAGGTGCAGAGACAGGCTGGAACCTGTGAACTGGAACAAATGCCAAAGGAGTCCTGCCACTGGCATGGGCTTCCTGGCCAGAAACCATGTAAATCGTTGGAGAAGTCTATCTGCAGTCATTTCAGTATATGTGACTGGAAAAATGACAGAAAGCCAGGTGTTGAAAATGAAGAAAACTCCAAACAGAGAGATTGTCAGATTTCTCATGAGTTTTCAACAGCATTTAAGTATCATGTCAGTAAAAATAAGAACTGAAATCATCCTCTGGTCAGAGGATTTCTAAACTTGCAGAGGAGGAGCGAGCCTAGAATCAAAGGAAGTAGAAAGCAAAGCTGAATTCTAATTGTAACTGCAGGCTGGGCTGTGATTTTAAATAACTGCGTGTGCTTTAAGGAACCACTTGCCCCGTTCACTCTTGACATTTTTGCTTTTTGGGTTTTTTTTCCCTTACAGGTGACTATCAAGTGTATTCTGTGATGAAAATAAAAACTGCGTCACTCAAAGGCATTTCTGCATCTTCTAAACTGCATCTAGTGAGAAATGAAAGATTTGTTCTCTTTCATTTTGTGTAAGAAACACATTTCTATTCCATTCATACACCATCAAAGCATAACTTACAGCGAAAAGAGAACAAAAGACCAATGCAAAAATACACAAAATGCACACATACATTTTTTTTTAATTTTACAAGATGTTCCAAGGACCTTATTATCAGGACAGTTTCCTGTGGTTAGGAAAGAGCAAGCTAGGAGCCATATTAATCTGCTCCTTGGTTTTCTTTAGTTTAGCAGAATCAGGGCACAGAAAGTCTTTGCGTAACTTGAAGTTTTATTTTTTTCTAATCCTCAGTAGAATGGCACTCTAAATAAAATGAGAGACTTTAGCCTATTTCATATTTGGGATTACGTTTCATATTTGATATTTATGTTTGGTATAAAATTACCAAGTTTTGCTAAAAATCCTACAATGAATTTGTGAGTGAATAGCATACAGTATGGAAAATAAAATAAACTTCAGAAATAGCTAAAATAGATGAAGATACTGCTGGACATAGTGATTACCGAGATAGAATCACAAGATCTCCAGGCAGGACATGAGTTTTCACTGCTCTTTCCATGAGTCACCATCAGCAGTGAAGATTAAGTCATTTTTAATTCTGAAATCAGCTGTTTTAATAAATTAACCTTAAAATGTATATTTCTGCAACATTATCACATTACTAAAACGTGAAATTTATCACACTGTTTTTCAAGCTAAAGCATACACAAGAGGAACTCAGTCCCAACACAATATGGGAAAGTTTAGTTGGGAGAAGGCAACAGGGAATTAATTATATGATGATCTCAAAAATTTCTCGCATTTTAACCACCCTTAAAGGATTTTCTTCTGTTTCAATAACGACAATATTGCCATGTCAATTTTGATACTCCAGCCTTATGCAGTATACATGTAATTCCTCCACAAATGCCCCTTTTATGAGTGCAAACTAGAAATTAGAAAGTATTAAGGCAGCTGTTAAAGGTTCTTGGAGTGGTGTGCAGTCATAATAAGGACCTAAATGCTGGGAGCACACACTTTCTAATAATAATTTCTGTAAACCATGTGACTCAGTGATCTCAAAGAATTGAAAACATTACTTCAGTGAAACATACCACATCCAGAAAATGCATAGAAAGAAAATCTATCCTTAAAGAAATCTGAAAACTTTGTACAGGAAGACATAGAGATTAGAATCTTCAATCTAGAAACTCTGACATCTATTAAATCATGAAGAAGGTGGAAAGTGTGAAAGTCAAGCTATATACAAACTCAATTATACAGGGTCTAAGGGTACCCTTTGAAGTGTAAAAGAGATAAATTTTGGAAAAATAATGGGATGTGCCACGCTGTGTTATTTATTAGATCGAATGTTCATGGAAGTAGCGAACTAAAAATATAATAGGTTCATAAAAGGTTTAGATAAAAACATGCAATACATCAATTTTAGACTATTAAAGGGAACTGGTAGAGTATACCATTAATACTGCTTTTATCTTTGTCAAAGTACACAGTGTTTCTTGCTCTTTAGTTATAATCTGAGAGCCAACTTGGACATTATTGCACTCAAATCACACAACTAAAAGAACAAGTGTCTGAGAAAGAGGCCAAACAGCAGCAGTTGATATGGGAAGATACTAAACAGATAGCTGTTGGATGAATTCATTTTCTATAGTCAAGATTCAAATGACCATTAAAAGAATATGGTTCGATATACATGTCACTCTCTGAAGGTTCATTCTCTTGCATATCAATTGAGCCTCTGCATGTAAATGTAAGAACTATTTGACTAGGATAAGTCAGATACTGGTATGGAAAAATGTATTTTAAAATGTCTAAAAGTTGCAGGCAATTTTTTAGTAAAATGACATGTTATCCTTTGAATAGAAGTCCAACACTCAAGGTAAACAAGACACATAATCATCCAAGTGAAAGTAAATGAATAAATATTATGGAATCAGTTTCTCTTGTTCAGAAGGATGAAGTGGTGGCTGACTCAGTATGGATGTACACAAGGAGAAGCTTTAGTCATCACGACACTTGGCAACATTAAAGTCTTGACCCACTTTTCTTTGTGGGAAACCATGCTCAGGTAACTCACACAGCTCACCGAAATGTCAATTGATTCTTATTTGCGAAAATAATCCTAAGCTATCCACCCACTTTCTTACCTAGAAAAACACTGGGGATATAAAAGAGAAAATGACCCAATAGGAAAAATGGGTCCTGATATGACAGGAGAGAAATTTTTGACAGTATAGTCATGACTCTTAAACACATGACTATATTAAACCTGATCTTATTATCACAAGAAAGCCAGCAGTTTTCCCTTTTGTTTTTCCTAAATTATGTTTGCAAAGTACTGATTAACATTTTGCAATTTTAATATGGTTTTCTAAAAACGAAGCATTATAAAAATAGAGTATTCCTTTTGTACTTGCAGTCATATGAGTAGGAACACTTGCTAACTTACTCTGTTATAATTAATCAGTTCTTTTAAGACTAAGTGCAGTGAGAGCAAATGTGTATGTGTACACACAGGCCTCTTGATAGACAAGGGGCGGGACATCTTTTGTTACAAATATTTGGGATCTTTGTTGTCATTTTCCATTGTCCATTGGTCTTAATAATAACTGAAAAGCATTTAAAAGTTTGTTTTAAATGGGCTTAATATTCACAAAAAGTTCTCAAAATAAGTGTACAGGCAGAAAAAAAACCCTCAAACTGTAGACACATGCATTTCTTGACCGTCCTACTCAATCTATAAAATTAAAAGGGTATGCTTTAAACATTTTAGTGTATGCATTATTTGTTCAATTGAGAATATTGAAAACTAGTGCATAGTGCCAGGAGGATAAAACAGCAATGTTTTGAATTGATGATTTTATCATACTTCTTTCACTTAGGATTTATTTTCTTGTTCTTTATTGTTCCTGGATTTTGACAACCCTTATGCTACATCCTCGAAAAAAATCACACAATGTTTAAAATTGTCCATTTCTCGCAATTTTAAATATTTCCATGCAATTTAATCTCATAGTTTCTCCTTTTTATATTTCAAACTTTCAGATATGGAAGAAAACTCTGGATGGTGACACAGGGATGTGTTAACAGATTTATCCCAGCGCTCTCACATAACAGCTTTGAGATCTGTGAACATTGAGTGATGTGTTTGATCCTCAGTTTCCTAACACCACTGACTTCCTGAAACAGAACAAGGAAAAGAAACACCATACACAGACCTCTCTGCATAGTCTCTGGAAAGCAGAAAATATTAAATAATTGATAGCTATCATTATCACACTATCATTATCTAATCACTTGTTTTAAAACTTTTCTATAAAAAAACAACTAATATTGATGAAAGCATGATAGAATAAATTATAACCAATATGTATTGTGTAGGACATATGCCTGTTATACATAAATATAAATATAGATAGATGATAGATAGCTATAGATAGATGGTCATGTTGTATACAATCTCATTTGTTAACATAAACTTGAAAAGTTGATATTTATTTATACTAATCCTTTAGACTTGGGGGACATTGGGAAAGGGAAAGGAAGGCATAAGAATATGAGTTCAAGACTGGGAGATCAGCAATTAATTGCTATATTTGAATCATGAGATAGTCAAGAACTCACAGCAGCTGTGTAAACTTGCACTGGATCAATGGAAGCCAAGTTCTCCTAGCAATCAGCTATGAAAGGAGAAGAGAATCCCTGTCACATCCAGCTTATCTATTTCCAACTGACAGATTCTGGGAGAGGGGGATCATGAAATCTAGTTGTGGTGCGGGACAATTCTGTCAATCATGTTTTAAATAAACGCTGATTGGCCAGGCAGGAAGTATAGGCGGGAAAACCAGACAGGAAGTAGAGGTGGAGCAAGGAGAACAGGAGAAATTGGGACACAGGAAGCTTCCCTGGCATTCCTGCGCAGATCTCCAAGGAAGCAGCATGTGCCTTGCATGGATGGGAACAATGGGTTAATATAACTTATGGGAGCTAGTAAGAAGCCTGAGATAATGGGCCAATCAGTTAATAACCTAATGTAGACTCTCTTTGTGTGATTTTCTTTGGGGCTTGCTGGCTGTGGGGTACTGGGCAGGCCCCTCATGTTACACAGTTGTATACTCCCCCAAGCTTACCAGGCTCTAATAGTTCTAAACTCAGGGTCATAGAAGTGATCTTGATTACACTCCACAGGACCCCCCAAAAAATTAATAACGAGTGGAGGTAGCTGATGGCAGTTGAGCAACTTAAAGGATTAAAATACATCAGGCACATGCATGAAATTACAAAATAACAAAAGTTATTAATAAAATTTAATATTGTCTATGTTTTCACTTCATAAAGAGTTAAGTTTTGACTACTGCTTTAGCATAGTGGTAATAAAAAGAGAAAGGATGATTTATGCCTAAGAGCTAATTCACATGTGGCTGGTAACTGTAACCAAGTATTACTACAGAAGCATGAAATAAAGTAATATCAGATACTGAGACCAATAAGTCATTCTGTGATCACATACCAGTCTGAAGTAAAGTGTGACTTAAAGAAACAGTTTAAATCACTCTAAACCGTATGTCAGACTCCTACCACTAACTCGGCAGTGTGACCTTATGTGTCTGTATATGTGGAAAGCCAGACCGCCATCAGAAAGCATAGACTGAAGAAAAGCCTGCCTCTGTCAGCAGAGGAAGGTGATAGGCAGGGTGCAAACATTGAGGAATTGGATCCCAAAGAGAAAACTGAAAGCATCAAGTGGTAAATCAGAGTGCATATGTATTTAAGGCTTCACAATAAAAAAGTGCTGGTATAAAAAAAAATGGGCAAAGAAATACACACAGAGATTGCTGGTATAACCTCTCTTTTATCCTTTTTGGCTGACTTCAATGAAATATTAGATTTTAGTTGAATGACAAATACTTTATATGCATATTAAATTGCTAGTTTATGCATTTAAAATGGCAAATATAATTTTTATTACCATATTCTTCACATCGAGTTTTACTGCTGTTATATTTTGGGGAAGGGTGGGTAGGTAGGGCTCATTTGTTATATTTTGATACAGGAGTTTCATTATGTTGCCCAAATTGGTCTCCAACCCTGGGCTGAAGGCATTCTTTAGCTTCAGTCACCAAACTGCTGGGATCACAATTATGGGCCTTTGGACCCAGCTTCATTTGACATATTTTTATCTTAAGGACTTTTAAAATAATAACATACTTTTGAGCTTGTCAGTCTTGTCTGTTGTATAGCTATTTCCTCAGAATGAAGACATTTTCTCCCTGAAAGAAGATGGAGGCTCATAAAACACAGGCTACTGCGGAAGCTTAAAAGCTGCAGTCTTCCTGGAGAGAGAGCACACCCATTGGACCATATCGAGTGGTAAGCCCTGAATACATGCATGTAAATAACAATATATAAGCTTAACAGTCTGTATTTAGAAATACACACACACATACACACACACACACACACACACACACACACATATACATGCATGCATGAGTGCACAAACGCGTGTTTATAGCAACAATTAAAAATAAAAAAGACTTCAATGTGAAAGACAGCAAGGAAGGGTGTGTGAGAGGGTTTGAAGGAAGAAAGGGGGAGGGGGAAATGTTCGACTTATATTAAAAAAAAAGAGGAAAAGGAGAAGTTGTAAGTCGTGAAAAGCCCCCCCCCCAACTATAAATGAAATAAAAAATTTCTAGGGAAACGAGATTCCATCAGGAATGAACTGAAGTTGGACAGGGAGCTTTAAATAGGCAGCCTTCATGAAGTGTCAACCTACCTAGGGAGGCCTGTAAGTCATGAGGCTACTCTGAGAGAACTGTGCTATGTAATTAGGCCTTCACAGAGTCCCAGAGGGCATTCCTATTAACTCACTAGGTCAAGAAAAACCTGGTATTGTGGGGAATTTTCTCTTTGGTGTGCCTGATGCTTTATGGGGTGACCTAGTATTTATTCACATCTCCCTAGGAAAATAAACACAACAAGCTCGGCATACCTGTCATCCTGGATTGATCACTTTCAATACAGGGTTAGAGACCAATTTAAGCAACATAATGAAAAAAATACCCAACCCTCCCCAACAAAGGAAGACACAACAAGAAGCCTGGCATACCTGTCTTTCTCTTGTGCCTCAGTTTTCTTGAAAGTGAATCAGAATCCTGCTCAAATCTGTACAGTAGCATGGACTGTGGGTCTTAAGACTTGATAGGTAATTTGTCCACTTAAAGGCTAAAGGTTCAACAATAAGAGTCTGAGTTCAATTCCCAGCAACCACATGATGGCTCACGAACATCGATAATGAGATCTGGAGCTCTCTTCTGGTGTGCAGGAGTACAGTCAGGCAGAACACTGAATGCATAATAAATAAATCTTTAAAAAAGTTTCATTTTTATGTATCTTGCCACCAGCCCCAATGTTTCTCTGATTCAAACTTAAAGTCTATATTAGCAGCTGGAAGAAGGACAAAAATATTTACTTTGCTTTGTCTTTCCAAAATAGCTATTATTTAAAATTCCCTTCTGAATTTTCTCTATTACTTCAACGCACTTGCATAGGGACATGAGGACAGACCTGACTTGATTGGCTCCAGTATCAAACCTCTGGCCCAAACTAAGTTATAGCTGGCTCATTCTAGTTTTCCTAATCACACACCAGGAACAGTTTCTCAAAGACATCTTTTCCTTATTACAGTTCGTTCAGGGTGTAACGCAAAGCTCTATGCAGAACATGTGTTTAGAAGAGGACACAGAGGTTTATCCAGGTGACTTGGAGGAATGTGTCACTCCTAAAATCCTAACAGGAAGAACCAGCATTGCTTTGCACTGGAAACAAGATCACTTCTTTTACCAAGTACTCAGTCTCTCTGCCCTTCTATCCTTTGACAAGACTATACTGAAGATGGTGAGACCTAGCATCCTCCTGCCTGCAGAGTCCAGGGTCTATACTATAAATACTTCTTACCCTACATGTTGCACCAAACTA
>JAQHUG010000224.1:2856114-2889007 GCA_028555095.1 Dicrostonyx torquatus | reverse complement strand
CACACACACACACACACACACACACACAAGTCAAGGCTAGCAGTGACTCCCATCAGGAAGAAACTGTAAACAAAGAAGCATGACTCTTTGGAATCTATAAGAGTAGCTCCAAGCTAAAGTGGATACCTCAAAGAACATCTTAATGAAAAAATAGTATCTGAAGCCAATTTAATTTACACATAAATCTTAGGAAGAAAGGCCTTTGGGTAAAGTGACTAAAATAAGAAACGGAAAAAGATTAAATGAATTAAAATGATAAAGCCTGTTTGTTATCCAAGAACTGAAAATGAATATATCTACTTATATTCCAAGGTAAGTTAATTTTAAGAGGTCTAAAGATCCTATAATGATTCAATAGAAAGAAGGAATTAGGATTTCCTGAGGTGAGACAAAAATGCTAGTAATATACAGTAGACTTTACAATCACAAAACCCCTTCCAGAAATCTTTACTAAAGCACAATGTAAATAAACCCTGTGGCTTGCTTAGGATATGGCCATATCATTATCCCATGTTGCAGACGATAAAACTGAAGTCTACCTAAACTAACACTTTTTCCAAGATTTTCAAGCTCCCGTTTCAAGGCAATGGTGAAGGTCTAAGTGCACAGCCCCCCCCCCGGAAGGCATAGTTATGTGATTTGAGGAGTCATTTGATATGCAGTGAGGAGAAGATGTGAATTAATCACATACAGAAGAATTCACACACAGTGGAGGGTTTATTTTGCCCCATCCCTGAAGGACATGAAGTCCATCTGTGGTATGGCCCTGCAATCAAAGAGAAGGCACATTCCTCTGACAGCGATGAAACCAAAATGCTATGGCGAATAACTATATTTGAGAGAGAAAGGAGTTAAGAGTCTACTCATGCAGCTACATGTCTCTGAAAATGGTAGGTAGCAACGAGTGTCCTCAGCAGCAGCTAAATGGGAAAATTCCCTTATTCTTGATGGTGATTATCTTAAAAAAAATACGATTGTACTATATTTTAAGGGGAAAAGTTTTGAACAAATACTTCTATTTAATACTTTGAGTGTATTTTCATGCTTCTCACTCATGGGGATTCTGACTTTCATTATTTTTCTTTCTACATTCGTGATCATAAATTGTCCATTTACTTAAAAACAACACTGTATCACCTGGATTAGTAAAATTAAATGGCACCACAACATCATCAAAAGTTTTCACTTGACTTCAAACATTTCTCAATTCTAAATGCAGTACTTTATCTATTTTACTTTGAGGGTTTAAGTAAATATATGCTCATTTGAAGTAATACTGTGTTTGAACCACTGCATAGAAAAATAACAGACTTTTGACAATAAAAGCAAATCAATAGCAACATCTTTAGAATAGAAGCAGTTTTGTTGATAGAAACTGTGTGGCTTAATGGGAATGAAGTAATCAGTGTTTTTAGTCTGTCATTTGGCCTGAGCATGAGAAATCATACATTCTGACCACTTGTTATGTCACAAGGCTGTCTCAAAGGCTCAAACAGAAAGAGAAAATGACTTTCTGACAGCAATGAAAAATGCACGGTTTTAAAACATTCCAGGGGGATGATGTTCATAAGCTGTCTTGAGACTTGTAGATGGACGCTTTGGTTCCTGTCGAGCTCTGTTCTCCTAATGAAGACAAATGATCCTCATGCTGCAGAGGGACCACCCCCACTGGTTCCCTTATACTCTACATTTGATTAAGCTATTCTGTGTCCAGTCTTAAAATGTAAATTTTAGGACAGTGATGATAACTAATAATTAGGACATCAGGTCAAAGTATAGATAGTGATAAAATTCTAAGTGTAGGTACAACTAAATATATGGAAAACTAGGGACGATTTGATACACATCTGCTATGGGATATAAGTAAGAATGTAATTTGCTGAGATTCCATATTTACATTCAGATAAAAAAGTAAATAATGAAAAGTTCATAGGAATAATCAATCATCCAAATTCTTACTGTTCTTCGAAGTTCTGAAATAAGAGAGACCAGGAAAACGGTTATTAATTGTGGGGATTTACGGTGGTTTTCACTGGGTTCACTGTCATTTTTGAGAGGAAGTCTGTGTATTCACTTTTTCATCAAATACTGTAACAATGTTTTGTACTACACATATATATTAAATATCAACTTTCCTCGTTAGGACCGTGAGGGACTGGCCCACCAACAGAGACAGTGTGCTTGATCTATTGGGAGCTCAACAAATCCAGCTGGACCTGGACTGAATGAGCATGTGACCTAACAGGACTCTGAATGTGACTGCCAATGGGGACTGACTGAGAAGCCAATGATAATGGCACTGGGACCTAGCTCTTCTGCATGTATTGGCTTTTTGGGAACTTATTCTATATGGATGCACATCTTCTTAGACGGAGATGGAGGGGGGAGGGCCTTGGGCTTCCCATAGAGCAGGGTATCCTGCCCCCTCTTAAGGAAGCAGGGGGAGGACGGTGGGTGTAGGCGGGGAGCACGAGGGCCGGAACAAGGGGAGTAAATGTAAAATTTTCTTGTAATAATAAAAAAAATCAACTTTCCTTTACTTCTGTTTTCATTGGAGATAACTCTAAGTAGACCTTCCTAATTTTGATATGAGAAACTGCTTTCTAAAAATAATACAGCTACATCCTAAAAACTGGGTATTTGTGTTGACTATTTCAGAACTTTAAAGAACAGTGTAAACTGGAAAAAACGATCTTAAATCAAGGAATGTTCTCTAATTCGCAAAGTATGATCACTAGGGGGCCCCAAACACCACTGTATATGTCACCTGAAATGTGAATGTAAATTTGCCAAAAATATTAGTTGCAGTTTACCTATAAATGGGTAATACTTCAAACGTGAACTCATCTCAATCCTATCAGCATTTTCCTATCTAGTTCATATGTTTTGAAACTGAACACATTTTAAAAAGCCCATCAAATACTTGCAAACCTTTACAAAGTCTGAATTATTTTGCAAAGAATTCTTTCAGTCATCTGTATAACTAACAATTCAATTACATATTTCTTAAAGTTTTAAAATTAATTTCCCCACTACTATTTTCACTTTTTCTCCTCGTTTTCTTCAATTAAATGAAAGGAAAATATATGCAAGATAATGAACTTTATCACTGGTATGATTAAAGAATTCTGTAACTAATTCTCTAGCCTTGAGAGGCCTATTTATCAAGTATACTTAGGTAGTCAAGTACACTAGTATTAAAATGTATATGGTATTTTGAATTAGCCTTCTTAATCAGCCAGCTATAAGACAGGATCAGTTACCCCAAACATGAAAGCGAAGCTGTAGATGCAAATGCTACTGAATAGAAGCAAGATTAAAGCTGATAAAACAGGCTTCCTTTAATTAAATAATTTGTGCTGGATTAGAGGTTACCTATAAATATAACACCATAACAAAAACTGAAAACCAGCTTTCCTCTTTCTTCTAAAATTACATCTGTCGTAAACTTTGCGAATGTTTGCTGTTGTTTTGCTTATTTTTACAAACTGGCAGGGAGAAGAATTAATTCTATGCACTTTGTAGAAGTTGTGGTTTGCCTTCTTTTTTGTTTTTATTTTATTTAGCTAGCATTTTACCTATAACCTAAGATGGTCAGGACCTTAAGTGTCCTGTAGTGGGTAGAGTTGATAGACTCTTGATTTGGTTAATCTGGGATTCCAGGTATGAGGCAATATACTCAATCCTAGTGTGAGTTTATAAAATAAATATAAGAACTTCTGTTAAGATTTAAGTAAAATTGAAAGACAAGAACTGATTTTGAAAATCAAAATCCAAAAGTAAAGTCATTGGTGCATTTTAAGTGACCCTTCTAAAAGGAAGAAAAAAATAGCTACAGTGGTTTGTTGGGCGGGTCTCTGTATCACCTTGAACATAAAGAGTGACAGGAATGGATTAGCTAAATAAAACCTGTTCCATTTTTCACATTTCGCAGCAGATTATATTTCTTCATTAGACAATTTCATAAACCTAATCTGAGAAAATAGTAACTCACCGACATTTCATCTTGTAATACTGACTGCAAAATGATTCTTGAGATTCATAGGTATCAAAACTTTACTGGAATCATTTCTTTAAGTCACTGCCTCTGTTCACTGCTCTGTTGCTCATTACTCTGACCTCAAAAAGGAGAATCTGTGAAAATGTTCATTATTACAGAAGAATAAAGAGCTCATATTTCATCTGATTGAGTTTATGTGGAGTATGGAACTCACAATAGTTCATGGTCTTCTTTCTAATGCTCCCTCCCTCCTCTCTGTCTGTTTCAGGCTCTTCATATCCTTTTCAGCATTCATATCCATTAATGCCCTGGTTCTTGCAAGGGCCATCGGAGAATGCAATTTAAGTTTCCAGCTTTCATTCAACTCCTTCTGCACTGACATTTTCCCAATCATTGGGGGATGGATAAGTTTGTAACTCGTAAATTCAGAGTTCTTTTTCAGTTACAATAATAGATAGAATGAGGCTATTCCAGTTAAAATAGGCAAATGCACTAAGGCCTTGGAAATTTTGTGTTTCAAACTCCCATTTTACAGAAAACAGTAAGAATGAAGAATGATGTTATTGATAAAATTCCAGTACTAAAATCGTAATAGCAAGACTCTCTCAATTTAACATAATTACAAAATTAATACTTTATAGCATTAGTTAAAATATTTTTAATTTGAAATTTAAAAATTAGAATACATGAAGCTGGCGTAATTAAGAAAAAATGAAACACACTTAGTGATAATGAAGAGGACATAGGTTACATGAAATTATATAGAGTAATTATACCAATAACAATAATATTTACAATAACAAAGTTAATACTAGAACATAGATTGCACGTTAGCTAATGTTTAGTACATTTTTAGACTTATGATAATTGCTTTTATTAATCATGAAAATTGTCATATTAGAAAATATACCTATTAACCCCATTTAACTGATGAAAAAAGCTTCCAATGATATTAAATATTAATTGTATGATAAGTGGTACAGCTACAATTTTAATTCAGACAGACTGGAGCCATGCTCCTCGCTTTTGCCATTAAAGGTCAGTAGAAGAATACATAGATTAAGGTCATTATATTTTCTAACAAAGAGAATCTCAATGTTTCCGATTTGCAGCTTTCTTTTCATGTAGACTCCTTATTAAAAATCCCCTCTACAGTTTTTGCAAGGGAAACCTTTCCAAAGTGACTAAACGTGCAGCTTTTCAGTATTTGAGGGTGTGAGAACTCCTATTAACAATTTTTAGTGATGGCACTTTGGAGTATAGTTTGCACTCATGTACATTCATTTTCTCTTACTTCTCTGGTACGGGCCATTAGTCTCAGCATTGTACCCTCGTTTCATTGCACAGAGTGTCTTGCATCTGCAAGGTGAAAATTAGCTGCTGCAAATCTAACTGCAGCATAGATCATCCACAGAGAGTCTGCTGCTGCAGAAGCACAGGTCACGGTTCACTCTTGAGGCTCCATCAGAAAAAAAAAAAAAAAAAAAAAAAACCAAAACCGAGGCTAAACAGAAAGGAATTGGAACCAAACACATAATTCATCCTGATAGTTTCTTAAAACAAGTAATGCAGCGTTCAATACAATAATAACGTTTAATGGAGGTAAAGGAGTCCCATCTTACGCAGTTTAAAAGTACCTAGTGTTTATCAGTTATCACAGCCAAATAAGATAGTAAACTATGTGAGAGCGCAACTCACACCCACCCCTCTGTAGCATATGTTCACCGTAGCCAACCCTGTCCTCTCGCCTCCTAATATTTATCTCATTATATAAGGAGAGTTGACATTTATTAGGCAGTTAAAGGATGCTTGAGAATGAATTAGTGAATGAAATTAATAGTTAAGTGTTTGGTTTTTTTTTTTTTTTTAGTATATATTCAATTGACAGTCAAGTTGGAAATCAGGTTGGGTATGGAATATATGCCTATAATCTCAGCCCAAGAGGAGATGAGACAGAAGGACCAAGTGTCTGTCCAGCACAAGATATTTAGAGATATTCCTTGGGTATGGGAGGTATGGACCACTGAAAACAACGGCATTAGATAAAGAACTAATTGACTGCTGGTTGATTTCATGCTAATTTTACAAATAGAACATAAAATGGTAAATTTCAAAGAACACTACTGACATTTCTATTTTAGACCATACAACTATTACTATTTCACATTCTTTTAAGGAGCCTATTTAGATGGCTATGACACGAAAGTGGTGGCTCATCATCCTTCCCCCAAAGGCATGAAATACTGCTCAAGAATGCAAAGAAAAACTGAGCAGTCAGTACACAGACTCCAAGAATGCATTTAAATTTGGAATAGAAAAATAAAAAAGCCTAAAACATGTACAATTATACGAGGCCCTAAACATCAAAAAGCAGTTAAATTGATATTATAATATCAAGCCATTGACAATATTAAAATAGAAAAAATTAATAAAGGAATGCCATGGGATAGTTGTTTATATGTAAAGTTATAATTAATTTACTTAATGTGGACGCCTTTCTCACTCAACCCTTTTTTTCCTTGGCCTACTGGAAACAGGCTGGATGTAACCTCTAAGTCTAAAGTTAGACGAAGTCCTGTCTAAGGTTAAACTCTTTATAGTTCCCATTCACAACACTTCACTCTTTCTGTGGGCTGCATTTTAGATTTCAACCACATGATATCAGAAAACTCTAAGAAAAAAATTAAATATAATTTTAATTCATATTGTAAATATTTTAAAAACCTATACATAAAGATTCACCTAAGTCAAAAATCAAAACATGTTTTATAGAGCACAAAGGCTAAAAAAAAAAAGTTTCTTGTGGGTGTGGAATTTTATTTATTTATTTTTTTCTGACAACACACCAAAAAATTTAGGTCAGGAAAGGTGAAAATCACGTCCTTAGTGTAAGACTTTTGTAGAAGCTCAACACATAGAAAAGGTAGAAATGTGCCTATAAACTCAGCACACACATGTAGATGTGTGCCTATAAACTCAGCGTTCAGTAGGACAGAAGAGTTCAGAGGAGCTGCACAAGTCAATGCCAAATATTATGTACATAGTGAATTCCAGGAGACTGACAGCTCCATACTGAGACCTGCCCCATATCAAACCTTCAACACAATCACCACAGAAAGAAAAAATAATAGAGAAACAGGGAGAAGAGCTTGAACTTGAGTCAATGAGCATTTTTTCACTTAAAATAATGAACAAAAAATTGTTGAAGCAAAGAAATAAAAATTCCATCTTACAAAACAATGTACTCTGAATATAGCACATATGAATTCATGTTGATTGGGTGGCATCCACAAAATCTGTACAAGCTCAAGCCATGCAAAAATCACAGTAGCTAATTTGTCACTAAGTTCCACCACCAGCTGAAGACCTATTTGTTATTGATGGTTGCTTGGAAGAAAAAGTCCGTTTTCTTTAAGGGAGCACTGACTGGCAGTTCCACCATTCTCTAGCATATGGTTCCCAAACTCTGAATATTTGGGTATCATCAAACGGCAACTCTGCGTAAAAAGAGTGAGAGGGAAAGGGGAGGGGGGAGAGAGAAATTGGGTGAGGAGGGATGTGGGGGTGAAAGTGGGGAAAACTTGGTACTGGATGAATACATTTCTTTTGAGTCATCTTGGATAAGTGTCACTGTCACTCATTATCAAAGAAACCTCTCTTTACAGCAAATCTGGATCACCATAGAAAACCACAACTGGATACAAAACAGAGATCAACAGAACCTGGAAACCTGGCCCCAAAAAATAGGCCTACATCACAGCCTCTGCATCTACATAGGGCTCACAGAACACAAGAAGGGTCGGAAAAAAAGAAAGAACCAAATACCAGGTTGTTAATTGGAAAACTGAAGAGTCTGTATGAATAAGAGCAGAACAATGACACCATCAATGAGCATGCTGGCTTGGAAGGAGGAAATGTTAAAGGTCCCCACCCATAGACAGAGAACTACAAGTAAATAATGACAGCTGAGAGAAGAATTAGGTGAGCCCCATTATTGGTTTTCCAATGCAGGGTATGAGCTCTGAAACCATATAGAGACAAGCAACAGGAATGGACTCAGCAGGTTCTATCTGCATATATTTGTACATGTACTACAAGAAGATAGACAGACAAACATATGTATGCAAGAATCATAATCAAGGGAAAAGATGCTATCAAGTTGAAAGTAGGGGACACAGGAGAGGTTCCAGGGATGAGAACTGAGAAGGGCTAGAGGGGGAAAGTGATTTAATTATATTTCTATGTTTTCAATGTAGTGAACAAAATTCTAGAAGAGTTAGTACAAAAAAATTTTTTTTTCCAAAGAAAGGTATCTCTCCTATTGTCACAATCTGTGGAGTGAGGGTACTTTCGGGATTTCCATCAGTCTCCAGGCCCAAGCGCTGAAAGAACTGACTCTTGCAAGTTGTCCCCTGACCTCCACATACAAGCATGCCACGGCACATACACATTCATATGCACACATGAGTGCACAAGTACACAGTAACCAAATAAGTGTAAAATAAAAACATCCTTCTGGTGGAAATAAGAATGTCAATTTCAACTACGTATTGAGTTGCAGGTCAGCACTGGCTCCGTGTCTAAAACGAAATGGTAATGCTTCCATTAAGTTCTGATGGCAAAGTCTCCTTTACGTTTATGATACTAATTGCTGAAAAGAATCAGGTCTGCATGGTGGTGGTTTCCTCTATAATGCTTGATAGGGTTCAAAACTACAGGACAGGAATAATCTCCAACTTACACTTTAGAAATAAGTGAAAAATAACGGCAAATGTGTTATACTAGACTATATTAATGGTTAAAGTATGTGTCCAAATTTTTTTAATTGATGGAACTATTCCAAATACACCTTGGAAATTTGTACTTTACATCATTGCGAAGCAAAGAAACGCCATTGGTAAAAACTGCTATGTTCATGTTTTTAATTTAAATAAGAATTACTTTAAATCCATTGAGTTAAACATAGTAAAACTGCAATGATTTTATTTGTTAAAGAAAATATATTAGTAAAATGATTGATGAATGTAACTGATAAGTTGATATGGAAATACAAAAATATCTGGAAATACAAAATCCTGAAAATTAAGCAGAGTTCAAATTTTTCAAATTTTCTAGTGTGGAATTGTTAAAGAGTATCTTTAGAAGGCAATTATCTTAAATTTGGAAGGTGAGTTAAGAATTTTAGAAATATTTGTAACTTTTAAAAATCCCATAACCCATACTGTTAAAAGAAAAAGTTTATTTCCCTTGAGTTTATTGGTAATGGGACAACAGGAAAAAATGTTTGATTTTTTTAATGTTTGCATTTTTATCTGTATTATATAAGTATGAATATCTGGCATACAAGTGTCTCTATGTACCAATTGAGCAGCTGGCACCTTCTGAACCTAGTAGAAGGCTGAATCTCCTGGAACTCCTCGAACTGGAATTATTGATGGTTGTGAGCTACCATACTAACTATGTGGGAGCTGGAAATGGAGCCTGCATCCATCTGCTAGAGAAGAGCATGCAGTGCTCCTAACCATTGACCCATCTTTCCTGATTATGCTATAGTTGTGTGTGGTAATACATACCTAAAAGCCAAGCAACTGGAAGATGAGCAACATGAGACTGTTGTAAGAAACCAGAAGATAATTAATAGATTAATTAAATGTAGTAATGGTTTTACAGAGCTTTTCTTATGATTACACACAAAAATATGCTAAGAACATTGGATGTCCTAAGTAGATACTTTGACGGCCTTTGATTTATTTTGGCAGCTCAATCAAATTTCTGTATTTATACTTACTGGGTTAACACTTTAGAGAATTACCAAAATAGCTCAAGTTAAAATATTTACTTGTTCCTTAGTTCAGTTTGCCACACATTCTGCTTAACCTGATTATTGCTCTACTTTCTCACCAACGTTTCCACACGGAGGTCTGAGGACAATGGGAATTCTTTATCTGACATATGGGGATGGAGATTCCACCCTACCCATCAGCTTCCTTTCTTAGGTTAGCAACTGGGATATTTGTTTCTCACAGAAGCGAAAAATCAACACACGTAATGGAATACTGCTTTCTGGAAGCA
The DNA here is from genome assembly GCA_028555095.1 of Dicrostonyx torquatus. Lineage (NCBI taxonomy): Eukaryota > Metazoa > Chordata > Mammalia > Rodentia > Cricetidae > Dicrostonyx > Dicrostonyx torquatus. The sequence continues at coordinate 2,878,935 of JAQHUG010000224.1, read as the reverse complement.
TGCAATTTGTGTTTGATTTATTTTTAAAATCAGAGCTCTGTCAAGCCACTTCAATATTCTCTTCTTACACTAAATCAACACAGCCTCATAATCAATAACTGATGGACTGAGAATCATAATTCATGACTATGCACTCTCCATTCTGATTATTTCCGGGAGGCATTCTCTTAATGAAAGCTGAATTCTCAGGAAACTGTGCTGTGCTGGTGCCAGTTTTCAGTCCTTAGAAGCCTCGGAGAGTCAAGCGAATTGCTTTCAGTTTTTAGGACATGCTCTGGGCAACAGAAGTGTTGTGCATGTTACAGAGCACATGATGAGGCCGAGAATCCAATATGTGGTGCAGTAGATGTGGAAATACTGGCCATAAAGCTCACAAGAGCTATAGAAACATGAGTGGGTATAATATCAAATGCAAATGGGCATTGGCAATGATCAGGAATGAGAGGAGAGGGGAGAGAAAGGAAGAGAAAGCATAGAGGTACACAGAAAGAGAGGGAAGAAAAGAGAGAGGGGAGCATATATTCTGTTGAATTTATGAGGATCAGCAATGCTCTGAAGTGTTTAGACATGTCGTCTAATGCTGCAATCCCTGATGAGAGACAAGGTTGTATTACATCTTCCAGTCTACTGCTGCGTCCTGTCCTGAAGCCTGAAATGGCATTTAACATTAGTGTATAGGGCTGCAGCATATAGAAAATAAATAAAGAAAACATGAACATTGAAATCACATGATTTGGTAAAGTGCTTTATAGTGTTACTACTGACAAACTCCTTAAGAATATGAATCTTTTAGCGGCATTAGATTGCTACAGGAAGGCATTTCAACCTCCCACAAGCAGGCTTCATTTCTCAGGAATGTTGCCTCTGAAATGATGCGGGCTGTGATTTGATTTTACTCACTCATATTCAATGTTCATTTTTCTCTTTTTAACAGTCTACTTCCAGAATAGTTAAAGCTTAACAAAAATGTCCTTAGTAATAGAGAGACTAGTACATCACACATCCAGCAGCAAAGAAAGGGAACAAAAATATAAAGGAATCGGTGAGAATAATTTTCCTTTAAAAAAAAATTCTCGACAAAAACCCTTCTTTCTCTGAGAAGCAGAACTGATAATAAACACCTGAGCAAAAGCTGCTTTAAAAAAGGCATGGTTAAGACCTGCCAGATTATTTTAAACAGATTGATGCTAATATCTCAGTGTATACCTCCACAGAAACCTATCACTTTAAAGTGACAGGCCTGCTCTTCCAGCTCTCTGTGTGGGTGAGGGTTAGTCGGACTGAATGTTGCCAAGCAAGGCTTGGCAAAAGCAGTACGGCCTTCTGCTTTAGGCAGCCACCCAGGGAGGAAGGACAAGAACTGATTTGGAACAGCTCAAGGGCTTAGAGCAAAATGTCAAGTAAGGAGTAAATCTATCACCGAGTCAGAAATGACTACCAAGGTGACCCCACCCTGGCATTGCCATCATGGAAACAGGAGTTGCTTGTTGACTCGAAAACAAAAGTTGAACATCTTAATTTGAAAACAGTAGAACATGAGGAGTTCTGTGAACACGACCCCACTGTTTTAAAGACACACACACACACACACACAATATATATATATATATATATATATATATATATATATATAGTGTGTGTGTGTGTGTTCTTCTATAAATTCTAGGTTTTTGAGAAGATGCACTCACTCACTTGACTGTCATGTACATCAATACAGAGCTTCCCATGCCAACTTTCTTTTTGCAATTTTGTATTTGTTTTCTTTTTATTAAGATTTTTCACAATAGTTACTCTAGATGGTACTTGACACAGTGTTTGGTCAGCTTCATCACCCATGATAACAGATAAGAGGTGATCATTTTTGAGACTTTTTTTTTCTTTTTCTTGTTCAATTAAGTTCACTTCATTAAAATCAAACATATATCAAGTAGTATCTTATTTGAGAAACCATATTCTTCACAATATTTCAGATTAATCGAAAACTGTTATTAAAAATAGGACTGAACTTGAGAAATTAAGCAACTGAGCTAAATTACCTATAACAGACACGAATAATAATTCCAATTTCTTTATTTGCACCTGAGACTATTTTGGAGCGACTTGTAATGTGACATCAGCAGGATGTGACTTACAGAGTAGAAATAAGAAGACATGATGGTGCTCTTGAAGCGTAAGGTCCAGACTAGGGTAGTTGAGTTTACATCCTGGGTGTGTATTAATGTCTATCTGTGCCTTAGAAAGACTCCGAAGAACACTTCACCAATACATGTTTCACAGCTGCTGAATCAGCATCATCTGTCCAGAGCTGTGCCTGTGCTGCCGCCTAGTGGTGAGATGTGCTATAAAAATGACATGCTCCAACAGAATGTGCTGTTGTTATATCTGTTACTGCAAAGTAGGTTAAGAGGCACAGGAAACAGTGTTATGCCAAGAGATCTGCCAGATCTATACACTTTGCCTTAGCTATTTGTTTATATGGGAAGCCAAGTAAAAGTCAAGAACGTCACCTTGTAGTCTAATGAGAATTCACGTCTTTCACAATTAACCTTTCCAGTTTCACATATTACAATTCGATCAAGGACCTATACATATACAGATATGTATATATACCTTTTTATATTCCAGGAATTTGCTTAATAGTGTACAAGAACTGTATATATTTCTAGACAGAAAATAAACTTTTTTCCAACAATGATATCCAACTGTGGGGCTAAAAATAAATGATAATAATAAAATAAAATAAAATAAAAAGAGAGTGAATCACTACCTTCCAGGTCTGCATATGCTGTGCTTCTTAATGAACACTGGTTTTTGTAAAGATCAAGGAGGCTCACCTGGAGCATTAATCAGGCAATTGGTGATTAACCATTAATTTCACCTATGTCCAGGTAAATGGGTTCACACGGTTGCCATTCGGTTTTCCCAGGTCCCTGACCCTCCACCCCCAATCAAAATGCATGTCACTCCATTCTTAGGAGGCAGAGAGAGCATATGCGTTCACCACCAAAGTCAAATTGTTAACAGAGAATATTTGAAGTCAAAGAAGTGTCTTATTTAAAGCAAGGAGACAGTGAGTCAGACTTTAAAAACATAGGCAAAAAAAAAAAAATGTTAAGAGCAAAAGGAAGCAGTCCTCTACCTTTTCACCCTTGGGATGCTTCTGCAATTGGTGTGCCCCTTGTCCACAAACACAGGCTGTTTACATTTGTTCGTTCACCATTCTCTGCCCGAATAAGCCAGCATTTCCTCTCGCCCTGCACATTGAATACACATGTGCCCCATGTACCACCCAGGGGTGCAGATTCCATGCAACTTATCATTTACCCATGTCTCCAGGACACCGTCTCTTCCTTTTCCTTCCTCACTGTGCTAAAAATGAACATGCAGCTCTGTCAATGACATAATGTTTTCATGAAAGTTCCACTAATTAAAAATCCTCACCATACCAGACCTAAAAAATGAGCACACTCTTGCCAAGCGTTATTCACCACAGTGAAGCTCTTGTAACTACGTTTTTAGGGAAAAACACAGAAGGGGGATGGTGTGAAGGGAGAAAGTCTCCTAACATATGCATTCAAGTATAACAGTTGTCAGCAGCACAGGGACAGATTATTTTTAAAATAGATCTTTCAAGAGAAAAAAAATGAGATAAAAAAATAATGCATCTCCAAAGAGCTGAGAAGTAATGCATGCACAGCTCTGGGCAATAGAAGCTTTTACTGGAATGAAGGACCACAATTGTAGGAAATAGATCTGCTCTTTGAAAGCAAGAGATGATAGGTCAGTTTTAAAATGATGTTTGTCTGTACCTGGAGACTCTCCTCTTTTAATGGTAAGGAGAGAGTTGGTTTCTATGTGGTGGCATGGAAACACTTACAGACTGCTGCTTTGGCCCAAGCTTACAGTGCTATAATAGTTACTTGTTGGGGACATTCATTTAGACTTGCAACATGCTGCATTAACTTAACACCACATAAAATATGGATTATATTGCAGCAAAGACAATAAATGCTGCAACTGCTGACTGCATGTACTTAATCTCCCCCTTTTTGTTGTACCCCCTGTTATTTCTGACGCATATAAAATGTGAACCTAGGAACTGTACCCATCCTGTTTCTGATGAATGTCAATCAATCTACTGTCTTTGTGTAGATGCTTAGTGACCACTAAGAGCTTCAAGGCATCTGTCCTCTGCCTGTCATTTCTGCTTCTACTGAAGGTACAATGAACTATGACTGTGAATAAGTGAGGAGGGAATCCGTTCATATGGAATGCAAAGTAATGTTATCTGATGCTAGAGTTCACAGCAAACAGTGCTACATGCTAAACTGATCTTTTAAACAGAGGTAAACAGGAATGAGCATGACTAATTACACTCCGTAAATATTTTCAGCAATTGCTCAGAATGAATGAATTCGAAAACTCTAATATCAAGACCCACACTGTTGAACATAATACATTATTCACCCAGGTTCGCATTACCTACATTCAAAGCAGTTGTTCCAGGAAACTCAAAAAAAAAAAAAAAGAGTTGCATGCTCATTTTTTTATTAAAAGGTATTCTTTTTGGAATAATTACGCATATACCTTAAGAAAAAAAAAGAATATATATATATCTCCCCCCAGGAGGGGAAGAAAACGCAAGACCTTAAAAGAGTTAAAAGACAAGAGGTGAATTCTTCCTACCTGGTTTCATCAGCTTCTGGAAACGGAAGTTGGTTCCAGCCAAAATAACCCTGAAGAGATTGTCACCCTGTCCCCTTTTTGTTTGTTTTCTGCTGTTATTTTCTATCGCTGATTCTACTTCGGTCTAACTCAAGCTTTCTCTCACCGTCACTTTTAACTCTGGACGGCAGGGAACCGAAGAAAACGGGGCGAACTCTCTCTCTGATTGGCTTTCATTCAGTGATTCTGATTAAGGAAGGTGGGGAGGGGAGAAAAGGGGGGGTGGGAAAGCCCTTCCTCACTCAGAGAGAAAGGTTCTGCTGATGGAGCTGCAGCACTCGCCATGGGAAGGTTAGAGACTGGAAGTGCCGGCTCCTGCCAGCACACAGCGATTTGCAAGTGAATGCGAGGGAGGGCGCATCTGAGAGGAGGGCTGCGCTTGAAAGGCGTCCCCTCCCCCGCAGGGCAGAAAGACTCTCTGTTTTCACCCTAAGGTAATCAGCCCCAACTGATCCGTCAGCGTCCCTAACACAATCCCAGAAACGCGAACTCTGCAATTGATCTTTGCAATAAAATTAAAAAAAAAAAAAATCAGAAAGAAAGAAAGGAAGAAAAAAGAAAAAAAAATACTTCTTCGCTTTTCTCTGGCATGAATATGCCTGCACCACCCGTACTCCAGACCGTCCAAACACAAGTATTAGCGGAGCGCCAAGCAAATGGCACTCAGATCAGGTATATTAACAACAGAGAATGTTTTTGGGGGGAGGCGGGGGTGCGGTTTTAAATATTTCTTTTGAGGGCAAGTGAACTTTATTGGTTCTCCAAATACCTTTATTCGTTGTTTATTGCCATAAAGAGAATACACCTTAACCATCATTTGGGAATGTCTCTGAGCAGTTTTGTCTATTTAATCATACAAGCTTTGCATTTCAAGATATCATTAACAATTTGCATATGTGATTAATGTCATTAAAATATTTAGATTGTGGAGTTTCATAATCTCTCTCTGTTTCTCTCTGTTTCTCTCTCTCTCTCTCTCTCTCTCTCTCTCTCTCTCTCTCTCTCTCTCTCTTTGGCTTTGAAATTTTTTCTCATAAATATGTTATATCTTGATATATCTGATAGCAATGCATCTGGGTGATCCCTTGACTAGCCCTTTAACTGCCCATATTCCTATTTATCTAACTCTGCATTAAATTTTGATCAAACAGAACCACCTAACCAAAGATGTCAGTATAGCTCCACAAAATAGTTAACACCTTTACATTTCCAGGGCTACATGGAGGGAGATTCCTTTTGAAAATCTCACCTATAAATAAATTTTACATTAGTAAACTATAAAAACATAAAGCCAGAAAGAGAAATTATGAAGATTGTCTCAGGCAACTATGATTGAAAAGCGAAGCCACACTAGTCTGCTGTTAAAGACCTTTGCAGTCACTAAGCTTACAAGTAGCAACAATAAGTCTATAGAACTCACATTTTCTTTCCAGGCTGCAACTATTTTAAATGCCATAAGATGTCAAGAACTCATGGAGAACAGGTTTGATAATTTATCAAACAGGAGACTCTTTACACACCCAAAACAGCAAAAGAAGGAAGGTGCTGATGAGGGAAGGCAAGAGACATTCTTAAATTTCAAGGAAGTATTAGTGGATCACAGGTTGTTAATTTACTAATTGTTACCGTTTATCTCACAGGGGAAAAAAAAGACAAAAAAAATAAACATTTTCACTCAATAAATGTTATGTATAGTGGGAAAGAACTAATTTTCCTTAAATATTACAGATGAGGGCACTGAAATGGGGATAAATGTAATAATGATTATGATAAAGTTCTGCAATGGGATTCTGACAAGAGAATATATAATATTTGCCCACTACATTTTCCAAAGTCCCTTGCCTTTATCGTTCATCAAAAATAAGAATTACATATTTCCTAGGGACAGATGTATTTATGTCACTCAGGTTCCTATGCCTACTACACATGCTGCCATTGACATATTAAATTGGCTTTCAAGAGAAATTTCAAAGTCACATGTTCTACAGGTCAATCATCCAGTGTTAAGTAGATTTTATGGCTGTTTTCTATTCATGCAAGTTTAAAGGTTCTCTTATTGGTTTTGTGTTCATTTATCTTTAATATCAAAATAAATAGCTGCATGCTGGGAAGAATGTTTAGACCACTTTTGATTGTCTAATTAAGAAAATAAGGGCTCAGATCTGAAAGTCAAATCTCATTTGAATACTTATAACCCATGCTGTCATGACATATGACTGAGTAAATTTCCTGACAAAACCTTTGCCTCCTCTTACATGAAGTTGTGGTTGATAAGATTGCTTTGCCTCATGTAAAAATCAGAAACTTAACTCTGTCCTGTCAGCGTAATGAAGAAAAGATAATTCTACATTTATCTTCCGGAAGAGAAAATCAAATGCAATAGCAAGGGTTACAGGTCCTAGAAAAATGAAGCCCAAGTGTTCATGTCTATGACATCACTGACTGGAAAGGAGACACTGCGACACAGGACTTTACTAAGAAGGTTTGGAGAAATAATTACTCAAAAAGAAAAACAAAACAAAACGACATCCAACCACTGGGCTCATAGACATTGCTAAAGAGTGCAGTGACAGACTACAAATGGACACAAGAGTTACAATATTGTTACATTCTGTATCTCAGGAGAGTATATATTATATAATTTTTAGAACACAAATAATTGTAGTATATTTCAAATTTAGGATATTATCCTAATGATATGGTTTTAACGTTTGATAGGATATTTAGCAAATGACAACCAGAATAGTAATGAATTTGTAAGTTCAAATAAGAGATAGAAGAGGAAAAGCGAGATGGACAGAGAAAGGGAGCAAGGCAGGTTGTGTATAAGAACTCACCACATTTTATTAATACCTTCTAGGAAAAGTTCTAAGTCCTTTATTCTTTGTATTTTGAAATCTGGTATAGGAGGGACCTTCTGTATTTATGTTGCTTTCATTGGTTGAATAAAGAAACTGCCTTGGCCTTTTGATAGGGCAACCCTTAGGTGGGCAGAGTAGAAAGAACAGAAGGCTGAGAGAGAGAAGGCACTGGGGTAGATGCTATGCTTCTCCAGCCCAAGAAGGACTTAGGTTAGAATGTTCCCAGTAAGCCACAACCATGTGGTGATACACAGATTTCTAGATATGGGTTAAACCAATATGTATAAGAGGTTAAAACTTATACATATGTTAATGGGCTAGGCAGTACTTAAATGAATACAGTTTGTGTGTAATTATTCCAAGTATAAGCTAGCCAAGGCCAAAGGCAGGCCCGCGGCCAGGAGCCGGGTGCTGGGGAATGCAGCCCCCACAGCCCACTCCTCCTCATATACAGAAATCATAATTTAAAGTGCTATGTAGCATGAGGGCCTACTTTTCACCCCAGCCACCTGGCTAGCTTAGACCCAAAATAATCACACAGAAACTGTATTCATTAAACATTGCTTGGACCATTAGCTCAGGCTTCTTATTAACTCTTATAACTTATTTTAACCCATTATTCCTATCTATGTTAATCACATGGCTCATTACCTTTTTCAGTGAGTCAGGTCACATCCTCCTTCCTCAGTGTCTGGACAAGACTGGGGAAAGAACTTCCTTCTTCCCAGAATACTACTGTTGTCATTGCCCCTCCTCTACTTCCTGTCTGGTTGTCCTGCCTATACTTCCTGCCTGGCTACTGGCCAATCAGCATTTATTTAAAACATAATTGACAGAATACAGAATTTTCCCACACCACTACTGAGTAATCAAAATTTAAAAATGATATATCTACTAGCTGAAAAATAAAACCTTTGATAATAGAATTTGTTTTTATTAAATAGTACTATTATCTAGTTTCTTATTTTATGCTACAAATTATGTTACCTGGCAGTCTGTAAGCTGCTCTGGAAGTAGAATACAGTCAGTTCCATATATGTGAAATAAATTAAGATAAATGCCTCTAGCCAACTTTCTCTGAAGGGAATGGATGCGTTCCTGAAGACCTCAGGAACATATTTGTGTATATGAGAAGTCATGAGACAATAAAACTTGATGCAATTTAATATGTATACTTCTAAATACAGGTTTAAAATCAAACATAAGCTTACAGAAAGTATCTTATCAGATTATAAAACACTACAAAGATCAAATGTGTTCTCATTGTTAGAAGACTAGATATATTTTAATAGAAAGTATAGTAATAATGATGTGTGAAGGTTGATGCCTTATTACAAATTTGAAAGATTCAATTATATGAAAACCAATTAAATAAAACTAACTTCCAATCTAAATGTCTATAAAGTTCCCAAATTGTTATAAACAGTAATTGTTATTCTTTAAGATGCACTTACCTAACTCTGAATGAATAAATAAAAAAGTAATACATGACGTCAAAGCTGCTTCTGCCTTCTGTCTCAGTTTATTTAACTGCTTTGGGAGATGATGTGAGTTTCTATATCCAGTTTATTCTGGTGGTTATGGTGGAAGCAACATGAATGTCCACACTATTTATTCTCAAGAAATATTTCATACAAAATAATCTGTCTGAGATGGTTTGAAACACCCCCCCCTTTTATTCTCTATATCTATTCCTTTCAGGATAGTAGAGTTTGAGAAAATTTTAATTTGCATTTGTGTTATAGTTAATGTTCAGAGCAGGAGTGAGGAGGGCTTTTTTACAGGTTTTCATACACCCTGCTTATCTTTAAATAGAAACTGGTGTAAATGAGGAGCAAGACATTTACGTAAGAAATGAGCAAGAAATTTACACTGTGAGACATGCAGTAGAGAAACTTAATTTTGTGTTCCCCATTCTTGAGGCAATGACACAAGCCTTTGGCCCCATCTAACAAGCTAGAGCTGAATATATTTGTTGTGTTTGTGTTGATCTTCTCTCTATATTCATGGTATCAACTCTCCCCTATTCAAAATCATGTTACGTTATTAATTAAACCATGAAGTTGCCAGAAAAAAAATGTCTGTCATATACCAGTGAACTGGTCCTGGAACCTTTCACATTTATCCATATATCTACATTGCTTTACTCTAAGAAATTGGGAGCATGAAGAGGGAACATAAAGCAAAGCAGAAAATGAAATGTTAAGAAGTCAGTGCTGTCAACCCCTAACACATGCACTATAAGCAACACTAAACAGACTCTACGTTGGGAGTAGACAGACAAAAAAGGAGTTGGACGGGTTGAAGAAGAATAATAAAATAACTAATACTCTTGTGTAAATTTCTAAAAAAAAGCCAATTAATTTGAAAGATCTGTGTTTTAAAATGTGCAATTATTTTGTAGGAAATACCATATTTAATTAAAAACATGAGATTACGAATTTATTTCCCCATGTTTCTGTCAAGTGTTAAGATGGTAAACCATCATGTGCCATGTGGATCAAGTAGAAGGGGGACTCCTAGACTTCATAACTTTCTTAGAAAAAAAGCTGAATCACATACACAGATTTGTTGTGAGTCGTTCTCTGTCCAATCAGTCAACTCCCAAATCAAGACACGGAGACTCAATATTTATGAAAGCTTGGCCAATAACTTACGTTTGATTTTTAACTATCTCTTATAACTTAAATCAACCCATATTTTTAAATCTTTGTTCTTTTATGTGGTTTGGTTACCTTTACTTTTTAAAGGCCAGCAGCTTGTTTTGCTTTCTTGGTGTCTCCTCCCTGTTCTTCCCAGCATCTCATGTCCCTTCAAACCCTGCCTTGTAATTGGCCGTTCAGCTTTTTATTAAGACAATCTAAGTGGTGCATCTTTACAGTGTAGTCAACATCTTGCAAGACAGCTGGATATTTTGTTACTGTTTTGAAGGTGAAAATGTTGGTTGCATATAGAGATTTAGGAGTGAGTTGAATATCATCTTCACAGTAAAATGTGAAAGAAGACTGAATAATTTTGCTGTTACTTGAAAATTAAATTCTCCATCACACAGACTGCTTTTATCCTTAACTGTCAAAAGTAACTGATCTGTCTAAAACTATCAAACAGTGATAGATTTTCTGTTTTCTAGCTCTGGGGAAATAAGTCAAAGAGAATTTTTTGGATAGAATTAACAGAACGTAACATTTTAAATCTCGTTTCCATTTTCATTTACAAAAAGTACATAATCTTTAATTTTGTATTTTGTCTTTTCATAATTTTAATGTAGAGACTATCTGTTGAAAGCTACAGTTTAATCAATATTGTCATTCTGGAAACCAAATCTAAGAATTCTTAGAAGCTCTTTTTTAAAACGCATTATTTTAAAATAAAGTTGACTATTTAATATAAAACATAAGACACACCACAGTTATTATTTTCATTTCTTCTTCCCTAAAATATTTTTTCTTCCATCCTCCCCTTGCTCTTTACTTGTTGCTTATCAATAATTGTTAATTCTTATAAGATATTCTTTCCCAAGTCTAAGCTAGCAAATAAGCTTGGCAGTTCATGAATTCTATCTGAAGTCTTGAGACTTGCAAGACAGACACAGAGCCCGGAATACAAGATCATAACATTTATGTGAGTTTTCTCTGTTCCCTCATCTCTCAGGAGGGTAATACCTGAAAACAGTTAAGCAGATATTGAGTATATTTGAAGTTCACCCCTTAGCTAAAGACCCCAGTTTAGGAAGACTACTATTTTATTCAAACCGTCTGTATAGAAAACAGCCAAAATTTTGGTTCAGGTGGAGGTATTTTATTATATACTTTTTCATCCCCTTCTCTATTATGGTGGGAATTATATCAAGACCAATCCTCTATAAATTTCTTTTAAGCAGTGGTCAAAAGGAAAATGTGGTCTATAGGATAGAACTGTGAGGCGTATCCAGAATATTATTTTTCAAGATTGTTATTGACAGATTCAATGGCTGGTATGTTAAATAAATTTCAAATGTAACTGTGTTTATTTATTTGATGATTTGTTTCATCTTCATTAGTCTTACACATGTGAAGATAATTTTTTAAAGAAATAAACTGTGAAATTTGTTATTCAGAGGAAACTGTCCCCAATCCAAAGCCCCTTATTTTAGAAAACACTTCATCCTCACTATCAGGTATACTTTTCTCTCTCTTGATGACTATACCTTCTATCTAGTTTACTAGACCGTAGACATCGTGAATGTGCCTTTTTCACCTACCAGTTGTTGAGTATCATATTGGCTAAACATAACAAAAGACATAACGCTCTGTAACTAATTTCTGTTACCATAAGAATTTCTGTCATCCTTTTGCTCCTGCAGATATACAGTTCCCTTGATTTAAAAGGCAGAATAATACTCTTTTGCTCATTTTACTTAGCTTTTCATCTGTTGATGAAAACATAAATTGTTATTAAATCTTAGCTACCTTAAACAATGCTGGAGGAACTGTGGGAGTCCACATCTCTCTCCAACACATTGATTTCAACTCTTTAGTGTGCATCCCAGTAATAGGACTGATTGATTATATAATTATAGTTTTGGTTCTGAATAATATCTTTAGTATTTTCTGAAATGATTACATATGCCATATATCATTACATTTGTCGGTGGAATTGCAGTCAACTTAGAGCAGACAGAGAGGATAACAACATCAGAGCTTAGACAAGCATGGGTGACAGGGACACTTAATGGACAGGAAAATGGATATTGAGCAAAAGCTACAAGTGTCAGATAGGAGAAATCAGTTTTAAGTATATGCAGTACAAAACAGACCACAGCTCATTGTCATGTCATTGGATGAAATCCATTGTTTTTGATTGGCACTTGTGTGATATACATTTCCTGTGGAGTCATGAACAAAGAACTACCACTCCAATTAGGGAATGAAGAGAGGCCAAAGTACACATACTGCTAAAGTTTAACTTGACTAACCAATGAGTTTTATTGGAGTTGCTTACTGGAATAGAGATGAGGGGTTAATATCATTAGTAGAAATGAGTCAAAGAGAGAAGCATTTTCAATGCCCAACCCAGCATGTGTGACAGATCAACAAAGCTGGAAACCTGAGTCACACTGCACAGTCTGCAGGTAGTTCAATAGTTCAAAGCGTTTCCCTTCTAGGTGGCTTAGTTGATTTGATCCTCTTTAATGCACAACAGCTTGTCTGTTTTATATATATATACTTCAGCTGGTCTCTGCTCATTCTTGGTGCCTGGATTTGTCTGAGTCTTTTATGCAGCATCTCATATCTGAGAATGATTCTCAGCAGTTTTGAAATTAATAGATTGTTGGGGAGGGAAGAGCCTAGTGAATCTCTTCATTTTCAGGGACTTCCTAGAATTAGTTTTATTGCTTTACTTCCTGACTTTATTTACTTCCGGACAATATTTCACATCTCCTTAGAAAAGACTGTTGTTTCACACACACACACACACACACACACACACACCCCACATATATATCTAGTCTCAAAGCGTTTCCCTCCAATAGCAGAGGTGTTATTCTCGAAGGAAACTGATAAGCAACAGTGTTTACAATCATTCCAATCATTTAGGGCACTAGGAGGCCAAAAGTAAAAATATTTGACAAGGGCAGGTTTTTCAGTATGATGTGCTCACAGCCCATCATTACAAATGGTTTATGCAGCAAAATCACTGGAACACAACTGTAAAGTGCACTCATCATCCTAAGGTATTATTTCCCAGATAATGTTCTTTGCTTCCTACAATTGAAATAATGAGAATGAGAACGAGATAGACCACTTTCCTAGAAGTCTGTTCTCTGTTCTCTAATCTCTTGTTTGCCATTAGTCATGAACATCACTATACTCTAGCAATAAATAACCACACCCACTCTCTGCAGAATCTTTAACCTCAGGCAGGTTTGTAGTAGTCAGGGTTTTCTAGAGGAATAGAAACTAAATGTGTGCATGTGAACGCACGTGTGTGTGTGTGTGTGTGTGTGTGTGTGTGTGTTGTGTGAGTGTGTGCGTTTATGTGGGGACAATCTATTAGACTGTTTAAGTGATTTTACCCAACAATGGCTATCTACGTAGTTGAGAGAGTGAGAAACCAATAGTTGGTCCTTGAAACCATATTCCTTAGTAATGCCAGTCTAGGACTGAAGGCTTGGAAGATACCAGGAGAGTCACTCATTTTCAGTCTAAGTGGAAGGGCAAAGAAATTAGGTTGCAATTTCACTGAAAGATGACAACCATAACACCAAGTGACAGGTTTGGCGCATTCACCAGGAAAGAGTGAAAGTAGGCAAAAACACAATGTTTTTCCCTCAAATTCTTTATATAAGGGCTACTAATAGACAGAAGTTTTTTAACTTGAGAAAAAAATATTTCCCATTTGTCTGAACCAGGAACTATTTCAACTGACCAGTCAAGACTCATGTCTTCACTGGTTCCAAAGCCAATTAAATTAACAACCAAAATTAGGCATTGTGACCATCAATTCTCTCTAGCCTCAGTTTGTGAATATGCAATGTTCTTAATGTGTATATTGAGAACTCTGCTATACCAAACAATGGTCACTCCATTGCCAGGAAAACATTGAAGAGGGCAGCAAATATTAACCAAATTTTAAATCCTCCAAATTTTTTTTTGAGACAGGGTTACTCTGTATATCTCTGGCTGTCCTGGAACTAGCTCTTTAGACCAGACCGTCTTTGAACTTACAGTGATCCACCTGCCTCTGTCTCTTAAGTGTTGGGAATAAAGGCATATGCTACCACCACCAATTTTAAAATATCGACATTAACTCTAAAATGTATTTCAGGGGCTAATAACATTAGCTTTATCTGACAACTTACACATAAAAATGATCAGTACTTTTCTCAAGCCTACTGATTCAGAAACTGTGGGAGGGTCACTGTTCTGTTTTCAAACACATTGAGGTGATTATGAGATCTTATATTTGAAACCCATATCCCTCATCGCCACATACAAAAAACCCTTTAATGCAACCTAGGAAAGAAAAACTGAATTAAAGTTCAAAATGTATAAACAAGAGATGTATTTATGCATCACTTATTATTTTCACACCTATGCATAATATTCAGAATCATTTCAAAACATCATGCTATTTATAAGATTGTGGGGGAGAGCTGTAATCACAGCGCTGGCTAAATAAGGGTTTAACCATCTAATGAGAGAGACAGAAATTAGGACAAATGATACCGAAAAGTAAATGAAGGGGAAGAGAGGAAGGCATTTTGCCAAGTGTGTGATGAATGTAGGAGTTACTCTTGAGGTTTCAAAATATAGTATTACAACTCCGATGAATGTCAGCTCTGGTCTGCACTGCAGCATCTTGGAGCAAGAGAAGCAATGGCAGTGAAAACACCACAGCTGGAATGTTCCATTCTAAAAGAAAGTTGGTATTACAGTGTCCTTCCAGAGCTGCCAAGAGAACTGACCTGGGGGTGGGACTCTTAACCCTTTGCCCATAGACTGCATTGACTAGGGAAGCCTGCGATGCATACAAATGTCTCTCATCTGGTTTCTCTCGTGATAATACTTTCCTTGTCTGAATGCTGGTGTGTGATCTAATGGAGGAGAATGGGAAGGACTGAAACCCATGAGAGTGGAAGGACTTTTATAAAAATCGGATTCAGAGACAAACAAACAACAATAGCAAAATAAAAGCAAAACAAATGTCAGCCTTTTTGTTGTCGATAGAGCTGGTTATATCTGAGTGCATCTCATGCAGATCCACAGGACAGAGTCTTGGTTTAATGGACGGTTGTCATATTTGAAATTTCTTAATGCTTTTGAACCAGGAGCTTCACATTTTCTTTCTGTTTTGCAACCCAAGGTTCTGTAGCCCATCACTTTATTGACTGCTTGACAGTGTAGCTGCCATACAAAGGCACCAATGGATTGAAAGGGTTCTTTCACAGGTGAATGTTTGAACAGCAATCAATGGTGACATTTAACAGACAAACACATTGATAAACCTGTTAGTCATCAGTAAACAAGAACAATAAAGTGTAGTTGACTCTTATTATGTGGGACCTAGCCCTCAGCAGCAATTTTTAGAGCCAAGAGGCTGCATAAGGCCTATGTGAAATTTTAGGTAAAGTTTAATTTTTTTGGTACATTGTTTTTCATTCTCTAACTATACATTGACACAGTTACAATGAGACAAAGATATTGCTTGGCATTGGGTAAAGTAGTGATATTCAATAGATCACATAATTCCACATTTCATTTAACTCGGGCTCTAATTGGGTAAGCCATATTCGGTTCTGTAAATTATTATAATATAACCCACTGAGAGAAGCGCTGTGAAAGCTGGAACTTGGATCTACTGCAACTTATAAAGAAGGATGGAGTTCTGATGCAAACAGAGATGAAGGGAAAGGGTGTGAAGAGGAAGGGAGAGCTTCCTTGTTGAAGTGGACCTTGAGGAGAAATCAGCACCCAATTAGAACAACATTTGCTCTGGAAATTTACTTTAGAAAATTTGTTTTTGCCTGGCAACACTCATTTATTTACCCCCTAACAGACAAACACATTGATAAACCTGTTAGTCATCAGTAACATTAGTTGGCTAAGACGATACATCACAGAAGTGATCCCCAGCACCGCAAATCCAAAAACTAGCTGATCAGACATTTTTGACCAATGCATACTCTCTTTATTGCCCTAAGAATGCCTGATTCATACTGCATGTCACTGGAATAAAGCAAAACAGACCCCACGATTACAATGAGCCAAATGTTCCATCTTTGCAGACCTTACAAAAATGTGTCATAGATACTAGTTTCTCAATTACTATTAGCACAAGCAAAAGGAATTAAAAAAAAAACATTAAACAACCATTTAACCATTCATTACTTCTTTGATATGAGGTCATATTTTTGGATAACCATAGAAAAAGTGCATTCAATAAAATTCACTTGTACAGTGAACTATGCCAATGTTTATTTAATATTGATATAGAGATTTATTCTTAATTGTTATACTGAAATATTGACAAATTCAACAAGTGCTTTAATGGAAAAAAATAACATAATCTGAATCAACATAATATAACACCACAAATAATTGCTCTCCAATTTAGAAAAGCCCTATTTTTAGACACAAGTTTGTATTTTATAAATTTCTTTAGTGAATTGGTATAAGACCTATTTGCTATATTCAATATATTAAGGTAAATATAGATGTTTAATATTCAACATTTCTCATCCTGACTTAATTAAAGCAAATGGAATACAAGACTTTGAAAAAATCATAATCAAATAATATCAAAGGAAAAAATGCAGGTGATTTGTATAAGTCATTATCAGTTTAATTGCTGTCTAGTTAAAAAATAAATTGAAAACAAACCATATCAAACGAAAAGGAGTGACTATTGCTGAAAACACTGTTGTTTTATAGATGCTCCTTTCATAGTGTGATTGTTTTCAGTCTGCTTATTCATCACCGTCAGTTTTCTAATTTGTCATTATGTCCAGAAAGGAAATTTTTTTTCATTTTCCAGAGCAAAAAGAACACGACCAGGCTGGAGAGACATGTCAGCAGTAAGAGCTCTTGCTGCTGTCACAGAGGACTCCGTTTGATATCCCAGTATCTATATGATGTAACTCTTATCCACTTGTAATTAGAGCTCCAGAGGATTCAGTACTATCTTCCAACCTCTCTACACATCTGCACTTTTTTCTTCTGTGTGTACCTGTTCACAGATACACAGGCACACACGTGCACTACTAATACACTAAATCTCAAATAAATATAATGTCACTAGTGGTGAAGAAAAATAAGAGTTTATCTTTTAACACAATGAACAGGGCAAGCAGAATTTCAGGCAGACAGAATAAGTTAAGATCTCACATGATCATTTTACCTCAGATGACACACTAATAGCTTTTATGTTAGGTGTATAGATGTGATATTCAGGTATCTTGATACACTAAAGCCTATTCAGACAGTTCTATGCTACTTCACATCTAAGTCTTCATTCTGAGATTTTTTCTCTCTCCTATTCTACTCCCTCCCTCAGCATCTAATATCTACTAGTCATTTCTTAGGAGCTCATGCACACTTTTATTAGTTCATTAAATTATTATTTATTATTATTATTAGTTCTTTATATCTTTCTCTAGGGTTTGGAGGAGAGGTTGAAGGAAGAAATAATTAAAATTTTGGAGGAGGAACAGGGAGTTTTGAAGAGAGTTGGAAAGACTTTAACTTGAATGGAGGTCCCAGACAGTGAGCCTTTAAATTTCTTCCAATTAGTAGAAGCTTCTTGTGCTGGTTTGGTACAGCCTTGAAGATGGATGCTGCAAAATAATCCCAAACTAGCTCATAATTGAGTATAATAAAGGGTTATTTATGTAGGGATAGACTCATAGATCACAGTCCCCTGCTTGAGTGGGGAGCAGCAGCGGAATCCAGTAGCCAGAAGAGAGAGAGGGAACACACACTTTACATAGGTATTTATAGTTTAAGAAGCCATGCACAAGTGGGCAGATAACTTAAAGGCTACTGGATGAAGGATTTCCTACAGCACAGCCTATCATAACTTCAACGATGACTGCCCCATTTCAGAGGACATTGTGAAAGTAGGATCACTGAAATCGGATTGATGATTCACCTTCACACCATTTGATCATAAATCTGATGTACAACATTAAGAGCCATCTTCCCATCTACCAGCACTCTAGTCCATCATTTAATAGTTTTCATATTTTTTATTTTGCTAAAAATAAAAATAGTAATAAACAGAAATCATTCTCTGCAGAATTCAGTATAGAATTACAATTTAAATTTTTAGAAATAGCAATTCAATTAATGAAATCATGGTAGATTTATTAAACTGAGCACAATTGGTAGTCATAAATAAAATGTTCACACCAGAAAGGAATACTAATCACAGATGAAATGTAAAACAACTATTTTTGCGTGGTTACATTCTTTATCCTTTATCCTCACCTTGATGATTCACATCTATGATGCAGACAACACAGCAGAAGCCCATTTATTAGCACATTAGAAAGAGTAAAATGTTCTTTAAAAAGCTTCTAAAATACAGTCATGTTGAAACAAAAGCCAAATTATAACAAATATGATAGATTTAGGGTCTATAAGGGTAGAATTTTACAAGCATTCAAATAATGATACACTTGTGAAAATGTTCATTTTAGCTACTTGTCAGGAATTTGAGATGTTGATAGTATCATCCCCTTTCTGCAGTCTCTCATATCAGAATTCAGGACTAATAAATCAGTTTAATCATCACATGATATTGTGATAGTATTGTTATTGTGAAAAGAAATACCTGGCTACAAACTTCCATTCAGAGATTGCACTTTTTCTCTATGATTTCTGTGGTAGACGGAAAACTTGGTAGTTTCCACACAAACTTCTATGAGGATAATCATATTGTGCACATGATCAGACTAGTGTGTACATACTTCTATTTATATGTTCAAGTGAAGCAAAAAAAATATTGACTGCAAACTATGTAAGCATACTTCAGATCTTCACTTCTCTCTGCACTCCTCCAAATCCAAACCCCCCGTCTCAGTCACACAGCTCCGGCTCTGTGGAAGACCACCTGCTTCAGTCTTCCTTGCAACCCCAACAGCTCTACTCCTATCTCTAGTGGATCATCCAGATCTTCCCCTCCAACTTTTTTTTCTCACAACACTTGCTTGACCCAGGGGGCATTGACTCCAGCGGGCATTCCCTGGGAATCTGCAGGACACTCCTGCTATTGAAGCAGGAAGGCTAATTTCAAATCTTCTCTGTAGACAGTCTACAAATGGCACCCAAGAAACTCCTTCAACACTTCACCAATCCATTATCCCCTATAAGTTCAATGCCCTAAACTCCTCCCTGGCTCTGTAGTAGACTCCCTGCTTCAACCTCTTCTTTCTCTGGACTCCCACCATGCTGATCTCCTCCAAGGGTCCTCTCTACTTGTCTTGTTCTCCTTGCCCCTAGTTCTAGCAAGTAGTATCTGGGAAGCCACCAGGCAAACCTGCCAGAAAAGAAAGTAGGCCAGTAGGCCAGCTAAGCAGCTAGGTAATCTTTAGTTCTTCTCTCTCTCTCTCTCTCTCTCTCTCTCTCTCTCTCTCTCTCTCTCTCTCTCTCTCTCTCTCTCTCTCTCTCTCTCTCTCTCTTCATTCTCTGCTCCAGAGATTCAAATGAAACTCCCGGCTTTCCTCCATTGTGTGAACCCCCGTTGGACGATATTGTTAAATTTCAGCTTCCAAAATCTAGAATCACATTTACCAGGAACTTCCAGGAGCCTCAGCTATCAGAAGAATGTGCCACCAGAAACATAGCCACCACACTCTCCTAAGGACCAGTGAGGGCACAGAAATCAAGGAACAAAACACCAAGCCAACAGGACAGACCAGAAACCAGCATCTAAAATTAGAATGTTCCCAAACCCAGATGCCTAGATTCCAGCACTAAACCAAAATAAATAACACCCAGAACAATATGTCTCCATTAAAGCCCAATAATCCTACCATAGTAGGTCTTCGGTAATGCAGCATAGCTAAAACACAAGAAAAAATCTTTAAATTAGAATTAGTGAAAATAGTGTTGGTACTTAAGAGGGAAGAAACAAATGCCTTAAGGAAATATATGAAAATACAAAGAGTGGAAGAAAGTGGTTAATCAGTTAAAGACCTGAAAGTGGAAAGAATCTATAAAGAAAAAGCTAACAAAAAATTGAAAATGAGAAGTTTAGAAACTTGAACATAAGATCACAAGCATCCACAATATCAGAATATTGAGACAGAAGAGAGAATTTTAGACATTTTAAAAGGAGATTTGTTAATTTTCTTTTTAAGGGTGTCTATTATCTTTGCTTGAAGCATACATAATTTCTGCTCAGTTTTTAGTTGACTAGAAGACACCCATACTAAATGTGGAAGGTAATCAATTTATTCAAATCTAAATAATTTAAATTTTAGCTTTATTCCAAAACATTCTCCAATTTGACACATAAAACTGGCCACATGTATGAACTTCATTTTGATAGTCTAGGTTGTTTCACGGTGTCCCAAAATGCTGGAATATTTCCGTGTATTACATCAAACCTGGTAAACAGAAGAGGTAAACTTAATCAACCACTTTATATTTCTACCTACCTACATTTTGGAGTTGTTGTCAGCTTACTCGAAAACAAATGACATCTGTTCTTCTATTTATAATATCCATCTTTATTCTTGACTTGTCTTAGTTCCACTACTTTAATATAATTGCTTTCCACAGTGAATTGGATAGTATAAGTAATGTGTTGCAGAAAGTCTGAACTCTTACTTCAAATAGAAACATATTTACTTTTGTTCTAGGGTAAAATTCAATTGCTGAATGCTATTTTAAAGAAAGTGAAATTAGCTTCTTATCTTGGATAGCTACTTTTGTCAATGTAGCTATGGCTTTAGTGCCTAACTATTCAGGTTTTTAATGATGATTTGACATATTTATGAAGACCTTCTAATATCCAGAGTATGAGACTCCATATCCTGTTTTTCTACAATCCAGCACCTTTTTTCTGCCAGTGCTTATTTCTTGTAAGATTCTTTAGGTCCCCTTTAAACTACTGCCTCTCAGTGTGAATAAAAAAAATTAAAGTGATTTTAATGCAGGTTATAGAGTTGTCCTCTATGGATGACTTCTTTCTTCTTAGGACTTATATCTTCAATTACCAGTCCCTCTGATAGTTTAGGACTCTATTTTATTTAACGCTAAATTTTAAAAAACAGTGTCTTTCTCCTTGGTTTCTGGCCAAATTCTGGCTCATCCACTAGAGATTTCAATCAGATTAAAACATTACAGGAATGAATTTCACCTAAAGTGCTTCCGTCCCTCCCCTAAGGTTATATTCATTCAAATTTATAGTTAATGTTCTTTTCCTTCAACTGCTGTCCTTACAATGGTTTTTAATGCCTTGCTTCAAATATGTAAGTTTAATTGATTTTTCATGTCCTTGAGATCATATTTAAAACAGAGGTCACAATTTCTCTTTAAAAAATTTTCTCTTGATATTTTTAATATTCGACTGTGTTGCTATCATTAAACTAAAATGGCCTGTTAATATTTACTGAACATACTAACTACTATTTGGGTAGCATAATCAATAACACCTATTAGAATTTTTGTCCTCATATTTAAAAATACACTTTGAAAATTAATTATTCAATATTCTGTATGGCACACATATAGGAATTACTAAAACAAACATGTATACTTGCATATATTTGTTACAGATGGACTTTATTTATGTATTTATCTATGCATTTATTTAATTTAATTTTTATTAAATCCTTCTCATTTTAATTGTTTGGATACAAATGTGCTATACATTTTTCTATACTCCCCTTCTACCACCTACCCTCCCCTTCTACCCTCCCCCTTTTCCTCTATGCTCCCAATTAACACAGGAGTTGTCTTTTTTGCCCTTTCTAGGTGGACCTATATGTCTCTCTTAAGGTTTTCTTTCTTACATATTGTTCTCTTGGTTGTGGCCTGAAGGCTGACTGACCTTTGCTTTATATCTACTACTTACTTTCGAGTGAGTACATATTATATTTGTTTCGATGAGTCTAGGTGATCTCACTCAATTGCTATTTCTATTCTCATCCTTTTGCCTGCAAATAAGATGACATTGTGTTTTGCCACTGAGTAGTATTCCAATTTGTAAATATACATTTTCCTTATCCATTCTTTGGACAAGGGGCATCTAGGTTATTTCTAGGTTCTAGCTATTATGAATAATGCTGATATGAACATAGTTGAGCACAAGTCCTTGTGGTATGATTGAGTATCCTTTGGGTATATGCTCAAGAGTGATATTGCTAGGTCTTGAAGTAGATTGATTCCAAAGAGACAGTAAACGTTTGCATGGTCATCAACAATGCAGGAGTATTCCCTTACCCTACATCTTCTCCAGCCTTAGCTGTCATCAGATATTTTGTTCTTGGCCATTCTTACAGATATAAGATGGTATCTCAGAGTCGTTTGGATTTCCATTTATCTGATGACAAGGATGTTGAGAATTTCCTTAAGTGTTATTCAGTCATTTTCCTGTTCTGTAGATGCCATGATGTCCTGTTGACCATGTCCTCTGCTTTACAAAAGCTGCTCAGTTTTAGCAGGTCCCATTTCTAATTGTTGCTCTCAGTGTCTGTGCTATTGGTGTTGTATTTAGAAAATGATCTCCTATGCCAATGCACTCAAGG
>JAQHUG010000224.1:2829170-2840168 GCA_028555095.1 Dicrostonyx torquatus | reverse complement strand
TCAAAGGGGAGCTTTGCCCAGGGACACTCTGGGGTGTGGGACACAGAAAAGCCGGGGGAGGGAGAGGGGGTTACCCAATCAAGCAGAGCGCCTGGGGGCTAGAGTTTGGTCTTACCAGTTTAGTTGGGCGGGTGGATCTGAAGCTGTGGCACTCACCATGGACCCACCGACATGAAAAAACTATCTACCTGCACTTTTCACTATTTTTAGGATATTTGTTTTGCTTAAGATTAATTTCAACCCATTTGTTGTTTTCAGCAAATAATATTCACAATGTAACACACACATACAACACCCTCAAATTTTAATAAAAATTAAATCAACTTGAAAACAATAAAATACAAATCTTTAAGTTTAAAAATATATTCAGTCTAACTAAAGACAAAGTAGAAGGCATCAATAATTGAATAATTGAATAAATCAAAAGAAAGAGAGAATTTGGATTGCAAAGCAAACCATGTCAGTATATTCAACTGGAAACTAGAATGGGATGGAATTAAGGACGATTATGGACTTTTCTGATGTTAGTAAAATAACAGATAGTCAAGGATAGAAATTTTAAAAGCATCGAGAATGACAGAGTAGTAGGAATCTGCTTTAAAGAATAACTAAAAGCCCAACACCACACCTAAGAGAATGGAGAAATATACACCCGAGAAGGGTACAGTTATTGATCAAAATGTCTACACTGACACAGACAAAAATAATACTGTCATAGGAAAAAATAATTAGAGAAAATTCTCAAGCATTAAAGAGAAATTGCATAGCAAAATAATGTCATATTCACCTGACAACAGACTTTTCCACATCATCTCTTTAGGCCTAATGAGTTACTTTCTGTTTTTTTGAGACCAAATACATGAGAAAAAGCAACTTTGGGAGAGGCAGGGCTTATGGTGCTTCAGAGTTTGATGGGATACAATCCACCACAGTTGCCAAGGCATGGTGGAAAGCACATGGGTCAACTAATAACCTTTAGCAGTTGGGAATGAGTGTAGGCAGGAATTGAAGCTGAATTAAAAACCTTCAAACCTCATACTAATGACCTATTTCTTCCAATAAGATCATCTTAAGGTTTTCCACAGTCTTCAATAACATCAAAAGCAGTTAGGTAACATACAATCAAAAAAATTAAAAGTTTACTCTTGAAAAATCAGTGCATTAAGAGAGAAATGCTTAGTAACACTTTAAAAATTAAGACAAAGAAAAATGTAATCAGTCAAAATGCAAACCTTAAGGGGTACAGAATAAGAAAGTCTAAGACGGAAGCAATCTAATTAGAAAGTAGAAAGACATCAAACAGACAATACATTGCCATATTTCAAGGAACCGAAAAACAGGAAAATGACAAACCTAATGTACAGAAAGAAACACTAAGGTTTGGAGTGATGATTAATAGTTCAAAGTATTGTACCATCTTCTAGAAGACATGGCTCTAGTCCTAGCATCCACATTATTCTCACAAACATTTGGAGCTCCAGTTTAGAATGAGACACTCGGGCATGGCCCCTGCAGGCCCATCTGCTGCACAAATATGTACAAGGCAAAAGTACCCATGCACATAAAATAAAAAATAAGTAAATCTAGAAAAAAGAATAAAACATAATATTAATTAATGCTATAAATACTAAAAGCATTTTTTAAAAGAAATGAACAGTTGGTTTGAAAGGAGAGTTAGTAAGTCTCAGACCAAGCAAAACGTAATTCAAATTAGATCAAAACTGAAAAGGGAAAAATTTCATGTTACAGCTGAGAAATATAAAAGGTCCATTTGAGATAATTATCAACTATCTGACAATAAAGTTGATAACCTGAAAAAAGTGAAGAAAAAAAAAGATTGTCACATACACATAGTCCAGTTAAACCTAAAAAATAGAAAGGATGAACAGGCTATAAGCAAAACAATCAGTAATTGGAAGGCCCTGACCCCATCAAAGAAAAGTCTAAGACCACATGACTTCATTGCTAACTTTACAAAAGAACTAATGTAAATTTTTATGTTAATCCAAAATAATTGAGAAGATAATTCCGTTAAAAAGATACGTATGTAGCCATATTGTATTACTACCAAAAAACAAGATAAAATCATAATAAAACATTATAGTTTAATATAACTGTTACATTTAAAAAAAACAAGATAAAATGTGAATAAACTTTACCTAACATATTAAAATGATTTTACACTTAGATTAAAATAAATTATCTCAAGGATGAAAACATATTCCATACATGAATCATAAACAAATGAAGATATCACATGAATGAAGGCTATAAACCATGTGATCACCTCAATAGATACAGGTTTGTGTAAAGGTTGGTGGTGACACAACCTTTACTTCTAGCATTTTGGAAGCAGGGACAGGTGGATCTCTGAGTTTGCAGAGAGTATGGGCTATATAATTTCCAAGTTTCAAGACAGCCAGGGATACAAAGAAAAACTTTGCCTTAAAAATTCAAAAAAGAATGGAAAATCTTTCATGTATACCTATATACTTCATATTAATATTCTGAACCAATTAATTGTGTTTCAATATACTTCCACATGATAGTGGACATAAATAAACCAAACTTGTATCATCAAATGATGAAAGAGTGATGGCATTTTCCTTAAGGGGTAGATCATGATGAGGATATACAGTTCCTCCTTTTTCAAACAACAAAGTACTAAATATTTTAGCAAAGACACTTAGGCAAAATCAGAAAATACATAGCACTCCAGCTGGGAAAAGGATGTGACCTTACACATAGGGAACCCAAAATAAGAATATAATCCATAATATTAGAACTAACAATTTTATCAGGATATTTATAGTACAGAAAATCAACTATACAATCCGGAATCTTTTTATATAAACTGTTACTTAGTTTTCTGAACTAATAATTAAGAAAGTAACTATACATATAATTACTATATAAATGAAGTACACTACATAAGAATACATATCAATAAAGTCGCTACTTATTCCTGAACAAAAATAATAAATAGTTTATGAAGTAATTAATAAAGAACCCCCAAATAGTAGCATATATGGTATATAATAATTGAAAGAATCAACATTATAAAATATCTATCCTTCTAATAAGACCTGATTCTTAAGAACAAATATATATTTTGTTAGAATTCCTGATAACTTTGTTTACAAAACTAGAAAAGGTGCTTTAACACTTTTAGTGGAACCATAAACCACCCCTAGTAAAATAAGCAAACGTATGTTACAAAGTTGTGATAGTCTAAATGACAATATATTTACATGAACACACTGACCAATGATGCATTTTTTTTTCAGAAAAACCTTTGTATGTCCAGGAAGCTAATATTATTCAAACACAATGGAATAATCTAAGCAAAGATTTGAAGAAATAATTGCAGAAACTTTTCAGAATGAAGAAAGCAAGCTATAAGTTTATGAACGTTAGAAAACAGCAAGTGAAATAAATATCACATATACACATATCCGTCCTATTCACACCTAGAAACAGAGTGAGGACGCTAAAAGAATTTTAGAAGCGTCTCCGGGGACAACGTACAAAGAACAGACAGATTTTATCAGAAAAACAAAAACTGAAATAGTTAGCAAAGACCTGACTTACAACATGATATAGATTTAAAATATTATTCTGAGAATGATTAAAGAGATTTAAAATGTCAAATTTTCATATAATAAAGATAACTTCAATGAAAGGATAACAGGAATAAAACTTAGTTGATTATTAATTAAACTACTAGGTATATATTTATATTCATTTATATATTTAAACACAATACAAATAACAGTGATCACAGCATATGTATAATTAAAATGATAGATAGCTGGGTGAGTAGGCATAGGAGAAAGAGCTCGGGGAACACTCTGGTATGAAGTACCTACAGTACCTTTGTATGACACTGTGTTGTTTGAAGAGAAACTTAGTTGCTGCTAAGAGTGGAGTAGATTTGAGGGAAGGTAGGAAGACCAGTAAAGGGTAAGGAATTTTAGATGAAATTATGTGAAATATCAATGAAATGAATGATACTCTGCATTTGTTAAAACCATACAATGCTTAATTCTGAGCAACAGCACTTAGGAATTCAGACTTCCAAGTCCATTAATAGGCCTTAGTACCTACCTAAGAGGGGGATGGCAAACATTACCAAGCAATTTAATGGCATTACTTGTAGGTGAAACAACCTCATTGATAGAAATTGGAGGATGAACCTTGATTAAAGTAAATTTGGAATGATTCTGCATTTGTGAAGACAAAGTAACCATTCATTAGTTTTTTTGCTTTAGTGAAGAGAACAGCTTCTTTCTTATTGTTTATCATTTTTACTTGCAATTATTTTTAATTTCTCTAAATACATCCTAAGTTCTTGTTTTCAAGATGAACAGGAAAAGAGTTCTGCATATGTAAATTCAAAATTGTATATATTTAATTATACAAAAATATAGCTTTAATAGAATATATACATTTAAATTTTAGCTGGTTAGAAAAACTAATAAATTTGTTGAGACTCTTAAGAACTGAAAGGGAAAAATAGAAATATAAATTATCATAATGTGAATTGTAAACCATTAAACTGAAAACTAATCAACAAGTCAATGTAGTTTGTAACCTGCCTCTTCCCCCTGAGTGTTGGGATTAAAGGTGTGCACCACCACCACCTGATAATCAACTTCCTATGGATAGACATTTTAAATATAATCAGATATATTATAACAGAAAAAATGAATTATGATATAGATCCACATATATCAGTTTTTCCAGGGAAGATGGCTGAGAAGAGACAATACTCTGCTGGCATGCTTAACAAAAAGATTTTATTTTCTAATATTTTTCAATAAAATGAAATGATTCTTTGAAAATGCCTACTTTGGGAAATGAGATAGCAACTAAATAAAAATGAACCCAACACATAGCCCTTATGTGTCAGTAATGTATGTTATGTACACATTAGGAAATTCAAACATAGAGTGACTATAAATATACATGAAAATATACTCACTATCCTGATGTCACAGGCCTGACAAAACATGTGTAAATACTGCATAAATATGTTATAATGGACAAAATCCAAACCACATTATCACAAGGCAAGATAGATGCAGAAAAGCATCAATTTTTACTTAGTGTTAGATGGAATGAAAAAAAAAAGTAATACAATTATTTGGAAAGATAATTTTATAACTGCTTACAAAGTGGTTCACAAGTTAACATATGATACTGTTCTTGATATTAGTTTGTAGGAGTCAAAACTCTATGTTTACACAATGGTTGAAAACCATATATGACAATCATTAAATCTTAAGTGGAAATCATAATTGACAAATAGTTGGAGGTAACTCAAGTGTCTTTCAATAGGGTTATAAGTAATCAAACATTGTACATCCGTACACTTGAGTGCTACTGTTTTCTAAGTACTGTGCTATTTTTGGGACTCTGGCAGAATGCCTAACAAAAAGCCAGGAGCTGTTTACTTTGATTCCCCCTCTGAGCATATAGCTCATCCTTGTAGGGAAGGCATAGAAATCAGAATGTGAACCTGGTATGCATCCCTGACAGTGCAGCAGGAAAAGAATGCCGCTGCTATGTTTGCTTTCTCTTTCTCAGTCAATCTGCACCCCATGGGATGAAACAACATATATTTAGAGTGGGTTTCTTACCTCAGATAAGTCCATCTATAATTTCCCTCATGGAGTTCCCAAAGCTCTGTGGTACAGGTGATTCTAGATCCTGTCATACTGATATTTCAATAAGAAAGGATAAGAGAGGATAGATCACTACATTGCGCTAAATGTTTGAAAAAGTCTGAAGAGATAAGATTTTACTTTCCATATATATGGCAATCGGCAAAAGACAAAACTATCAAGGCTGGAGAGTGAAAGGTGGTTTATAAAGATTCATGGTTGAGTTCACGGAGGGAGCCAAGGAAGTATTTTAACAATGTATCTACTCTGAGTAACAGTGTGATACTCGCTACCTCAAAGGTGTTTCTCAAAAGCCACATAATTTAATGATACCAATAAATCCTAATTCTAGTTACGGGTTTAGTTAATAACCATGCATTCATTTTGAGCTCATCAAATGTAACAAAATTTCAATTGCAAATGCAAAATATCAATTGCAGAGCAGACTATGTAAGTAACTGAGAAATACAGGAGCCTTCTTTTTTCTGAACAACTAAACCTAAAACTTCTCCAAAAAATAAAGCCTATTCTTAAATAAATGATTCACATACACATATGCTTTTGGAACACATGATACCATCTGCAAGAGTTCCCAATAACCAGAACAAAAAATCCTAAGCAAGTAAAACTATGTAATGTTATCATGTTCTTACTCAAAATGTACCATATAAGTCCATGAGTGCACTATAATATAAAGTAGATATTGAGTCATTAAATAATGAGGGAAAAGAGACATACCTTCACGGTCAAATTACTTATGAACATATGAATATTCCACACGGTGGTGATTAAGCCCATTTCTTTTCTTTTTCTTTTTATTTTTTGACACACGGTTTCTCTGTAGCTTTGGGGCCTGTCCCGGAACTAGCTCTTGTAGACCAGGCTCGTCTTGAACTCTCAGAGATCCACTTGCCTCTGCCTCCTGAGTGCTGGGATTATAGGCGTGTGCCACCACTGCCCGGCTTAGGCCCATTTCTTAAATGTAACTTTAAATACAGGAAGCAGATGCATAGTCCTTGCCTCAGTCTTCAGGGACAATTTCAACAGCAATAAGTCAAGTCAGTAGTATTCACTCCTTGATATAATAAATGTCTTAACAGACTTCCTGGCTGGTACCTATGTTGAGTTTAATTTTGAGAAAATATTAACCACAAGTCATTAGGAAGACTTTCTCTACAATCCTTTTCAATATTGCTCTAAATCAGGTAGAGAAAAAAGATCAAGTAAAACAATCACAGCTAAGAGAATCTTAAGACATAACTATTAAAGGCAATATGGAATAACAAATGGACACTTGGGGCAAAAAGAAAGTGTTAAGTAGTTCCTAGAGAAGCCTAAACAAAAAATGTTGAATTTATAATAATACGCTGTCTAGTCAATTGTATTATGTTGTTGATAATAATCTAACATGCTAATAACAAAGAATAAATTTTATTAGAGATGCTTATACCATTATTTTTTATGTCTAAAATGAAATAGGTAATGTAAAAACCTTTAAAAAATTATATACTTTTTTAAAAAAAATCACAGTATTAAGTTAACTCAGAAGCAAAGCAATTATTTATTTATTTATTTATTTTTGGTTTTTCGAGACAGGGTTTCTCTGTAGCTTTGGAGCCTGTCCTGGAACTAGCTCTTTTAGACCAGGCTGGCCTCGAACTCACAAAGATCTACCTGCCTCTGCCTCCCGAGTGCTGGGATTAAAGGCGTGCGCCACCACCGCCCGGCTGCAAAGCAATTATTTATACTGCAGATATTTGTATTATGGATATGCAAATCTTTTATCTAAGCCAATAACGATAATAAAGACGATGAAGGTGGTCAGTGAATAAGCATATCACCAAAAGTGAGATGAAAAGCCAATAGCAGTTGAATAAGTACTACTATTGATTTGATTTCACATAATGAATTTAACATATACTCCCCCAAAAAAGAAGCAACAAAAATTACTGAAGGATTGGAGTTGTTGCATCTCAAATATGTTGGTAAAGAAAATGTGAAGTTCCAAACTACTTTCAAAAGTATTCAAAACACTTTGCAAATCTAAATGTAAGCTTTTCTTCATTTATATTAGCATTTATTGTTCATCTGCAACAAAATGCTTCATTATGACATTATAAATGATTATAATCCATTTTATTCATTTTCTCCCATTCCCCTCTCTGATCTCCTTCTCGCTTCATGATACCTTTCATCTTCGTAACCTATCCCTATCTATATTCATGCATTACTTTGTTTGTTTATTTTCTTCAATGACTCAATGAGTTTAGTTAAGGTTCATTAAGCGAGTGTGGGTAAGGCATTCTTTATGGCAGTATGGACAACTTACCAAAGCAAGCTTAACTTTTGCTTTTACAGAGGCAAGCACATACCTAAGAATTTATCCAAGAAGAGTAAAAAAGTAATAATAAACAAGTTTATGTGCATGTTAATAGCAACTTTACTAAAATTATAGACATGGGACTGGAGCAAGTATTAGTCTTGCAGAGTACCTGATATTGGGTTCTCACAACCACCTTTACCTCCAACTCCAAAATATCCAAAACCACAATCTGACATTTGCTATATACCCACATGTGCATGGCAGACACACATGCACACCACTAAATCTAAATTGTGGGAACAATACAGAAACAAGGAGACTCTAACCTCCACTAACACAGACATGGTATTCTTATCCATGGAATACTCTTTCCCAGTTTAAAGGGATGGAATATTGGAATGTAGTGATAGAATCCAGAATCAAAGGAATAATTTAGTGCATAATTTTGTTTATATGAAATTCAAGGTCAAATAAAAGTAATTTCATAGAAATAGTAAGCTGGGTGGTGGTGGTGAATGCCTTTGATCCAAGCACTTGGGAGGCAGAGGCAGGCGGACCTTTGTGAGTTCGAGACCGGCCTGGTCTACAAGAGCTAGTTCCAGGACAGGCTACAAAGCCACAGAGAAACCCTGTCTTGAAAAACCAAAAAAGAAAAAAAAAAGAAATAATAATAATAATAACCTTAAAAGAGGATGAGGAGATAGACAAATTATTAATAGGTAAATTTCTGCAAGTGGAGCTATTCCTTGACTTTTACTAGAGTTTAATTAAAGAACATCCATTTACGCAAACCATCAAAGTTAGATTTCTGTTCTTTGCAGTAGGTGAAATTTACCTTTATATAATTAGTTGCAATGTTTGACTAATGACTCATTGTTGGTTGTGCTTGCTCTTCTTATTCTTTAGGTTTTATTGAGGGGTCCTTAGTTCTTTTATTTTGGGTAACCCGCCACCCAGCTCTTAACTAAGTCACACAGGGAGAACTAATGCTTTCTTTTTTTTATGTAAAAAATTGGCCTTTTCTTGGCTTGTTTCTAGCCAGATTTTCTTAATTTAAATGATCCCAGCTACCTTTAGTCCTTGGGCTTTTTCCTTTTCTATTGTATTGCTTTCAACCTTACTTCATCGCTGGCTAGGTGGTTGGACTCTACCATTCTCTCTCCTTCTTTTCTCTTTCTCCTTCTTCCCTTCCAGATTTCTCCTTCTATTTATTATATCTGCCTGCCAGCCCTGCCTATTCTTTCTCTTGCCTTGTTATTAGTTGTTTAGCTTTTTATTATTTAGAACTTCAAGTGATTAGACAGGTCAAGAACTGCAGCTTCACAGAGTTAAACAAATGCAACATAAACAAAAATTACACATCTTTACATCATTAAACAAATGCTCCAAAGCATAAACAAATGTAATGCACCTTAAAATAGTATTCCACAGCAATCCATATATACTGTAATTTTATTGGACAGTATTAAATATTGCAAAATTTGTGTTTTGCTGTAGTTTGAATTTTTTAACTCGTCATTAAAAATACTTCTCATTTCCTTTCTTTGAGGCTTTCAATCTGCATCCTGACTTACTTTATAGGGTGTGTTTCACAAGGATGGAAATTAAGATGTTTAGATATGCAAATATATGGGGGTTTTCTTTATTGTCCCCTTATAAAATAGCAGTATATGAAATACATATTTTTTCTCTTAAAAATAATCCTGCCCTTTACACTAAGGAACTGGCAGCATAAGGATACAATGGGCCAGGTGTTCTGTTTTCAGTGCAGGAGAATGGTGTTTGCTGCAATCTAGGGGAAGAGATGTCAGAGTATATACAGCAAGGAAGAAAAAAGCTTCCAGATGAACTGCAAAACTGAGGGCAGCAAAGGGACAGCAGGTCTGGAATGACAGCTACGATTTGTAGTTTGCAGCACAATTTCCACATTCGTAAGGGCTTACCTGGGTGAGACTGTTATACCCCTCAGGCAAGAAGCTACTTGTGGAGGGCAGATGGCATGCTATTTCCCTGGTGTCTGAATCTACGGATGTCTGTTTTACTCAGTTTATTTTAAAGAAATTTCTTCTTCTATTGAAATATTACACCATACACTACAGAAGGCAGAAGGGGGTGATGATGCAGCATACAAATTTGAAACTGTAATTATAAGCCAGGGCAGCAGGTGCAGTTGGCTAAAAAATGGAAAAGGCACAGTGTGCCACAGACAGCAGGAGATTAGGAGAAATGTACAGACATTTTATATATAGAGAAAAGTTACTACCAAACAGATTTAAGAAAGAAACACAATAATATGATAACAAAGCCAGTGCTGAGAATAGAAATGCTATAGTTAGTCTTTAGAAACTACAGGAAAGCATAAGGCAGATGAGGCAGAGGGGCCATCTTACTATACCATATAACCACAGTATCACTGCAGCGGTCAGCAACTGTGACTCACAGGATTAACTGAGCTTGTCATCCCAACAACCATGAAAAGGAAATTAGACAGACAAACTCACACAGAAAAGACAGCTAACTAACCAACCAAATAAAAACTGTAACTAAGAATATATCACAAAAACTCTGTGTTTTTCCGTAATCTAAAGTATTTACTATCTGGCACTTAACTGAAAGTTTGTCCTCCTACTTGGAGTGTTGATTGTTACTTATTTAACAAAGTCATTAATCTTGCATGAATCATTGGTGAATATAGTCATTTTTAGTACCTACCAGATAAATGTAAAGTAGTTTAGAAGAATAGAGAAGAAGAAAACTTGCCTAGAAAAAGAGGGGGAGAAATAAAATCTCAAAGGAACATAGAGAATGAAGAATGTGAGAGAAAAGGATTTGCACTGTCACGTGAGAGGAGGGTGCTTCGCAGGCTATGGATGTTGAACGCTGCTAAAAGAGTTTTGTTTGTAAATGCTGCTGAATTAACCTAAGGAAGGTATTTTAAAAATACCTTGGCTTCAAAATTGAAGTCAAAAGGTATGTTACTTTGGAGAAGAGATTTTCCTTTTGTTTCCA
>JAQHUG010000224.1:2810981-2828630 GCA_028555095.1 Dicrostonyx torquatus | reverse complement strand
TGGGACAGTAACCCCAACGAGCAGGCCCCTCATGTTACAGGCTACCTTACTTCTACTTTTGATCTTCAGCCTTGATGATCAGAGCAGCCAGGATTAGGAAGGCTTACAACAGGAATATACACTTAAAATACATTTGCAGATCTTGTGCCTCATTGGAATTTTCACAGGAGTGACCTATCAGGATGCCTACTTTCCTTTCCTCTGGAAATGCATGCTATAATGGCATGTGCATTCGGAGATGCTATTGGGCATCATGAGTTCCTGTGCAGATGTCTTCTGAAATAATATCAGCAGGAAAAATGCAGAAGCGAGAAAGAAAACAAAAGTGAAAATATAACTTGGCTGACATCCCAGAGGAAACAAGTGGAACACATACTCAGCTATGGCTGAACACATATCTTTACATCAAAATATTTTTAATTAGTGTGCACCAGGCAAGTTCTTTATCAATATGATATACACCTAACCCTTGCCAACTTTTATAAATAAAATCTTTGTTTGATTATCATATATTTGTATTGGATATCTTTTTTCAATTATAATTCAAAGAATTTTCAAGGCTTCTAGACATTAAAGCTTAGAAGAACAATGATGCTATCCTGTGTTTCCTCTAATGTTCTTCCAAATTTCCCATTTTTAAGGTGCACAGTGAAGAACTGGAAACATATAGAACACAGTTGGGAAAAATTTGCTTTTAGTCAAATGCTACACTTTGCCTCATGATTCAAAGGAATATAACATACTTAGATATACTTATTCAGTCAGTGTATGAGTCACCTATTATGGGTATTATATTTTTCTAAGGGATTAAAAAATTTTACAGCAAATAAACATGTCTTCTCCTTAAACTATATATGTTTGAGCTTAATTTTAATTACTAGAAATGTAAAATAGGGAAATATAGTATGGTTTTTCAAGCCCTGGAAAGGAAAATATAAATACTAACTACCTATGTCATTTTGTTCTAGAATCTGACTTATTCTGACAAAACAATCACACCATCAGCTATGCTCAGGCTTCCAACATTACTAACATTTTAGATATAAGCACTGAGGTGATTGCTGTCTGCTTTAGGTTTCAGGAACTAGAGTTGGCTCATTTGCAAAATAACCCAGTACTTAAATATCTTGCTTTGTTTCGTTTTTAATAAACAGGGACTTATTTGACTCGATCATCGTCCTTATATGATCCAGGACAAAACCTGCTATGACAATATGCCTTCTGCAGAAAGTCTTGCTGCCTCTGTTGGATGATGTAGAAGTGCTTCTGATGTCCTTTCTGTCCTAAATAGTAGACTACTTTTTCACAGCTAGTGATCAGTGATGAGTGTGGTAGCAGTCTATTATTGTCCACCTGTGTGCTGACTCTGAACACTTAAACGCTTATGAATGTCCTAAGGAAAAATAAATATTTAATACAATCTATTAATAAATATATTACTCAGTTATTTAGAAGTTTGACTAGGCTACTGGTTGTGATTCATATGTAAATATAAAAAAATAAGAGAAATGTTATTTTGAATTTTTGAGCTATTTTTAAGGTAGCTTTACTATGCATTGTCAACAGAGATTTTGAACTAGATGCTAAACAAACTGATACTTACTTTAGTGTATTTGTATTACTATGGAGATATCAATTTGAATAGTAGGGAAGTCATAATGTAATGGATTTATTTTTGTCTTGTGTTGCTTTTCTTTTATTCTCTAAACATCCTTTCTATCCCCCAACAGATTGCAAGTCTCAGGATGCAAGGAACTTGAAATTTTTTACTAAATTATGTCTTTATCAGAAGATCTTAAGTTAATAATGCATTTAATCCAGAAATAAATATGCAATGAGCCCATCACTTGGGATATTTCTAGATTGCCAATGGAGCTTGAATGTATCCAACTAGAGCAGTAACAATAGCAATATTCTCAGTGGAGACTTGTCCCAGATCTTCCTCTGCAGATGCAGTAAATGATCCATGGCACCAATGAGTACAAGCATTTGGAGGCTGATGGTTCTCAGAATTCATCCTGTCATAGGCATACTTGTGTCATGCTCAGAAAGGGCTGGGCATCCATCCGAAGCTACTTCTAGTGGCTTAGTGATCCTGCCATTTACCTCATATGAGTAAAAATAAGACTTACTATGTAAGATGAACTCTAAATGCAAGTATGTATCCTAGGACAGGATCATAGTCTTGTTTCAGGCAAGTTGAAGCAAGTACATCCACCAAATTGAATTAATTGCATTGTGCACATGTTTTTATGAAACCAATAATTAGATGTTAATGTTCACAATAAAACAGATATATGAGACCACGTGTAAAGATTCTCATTTTCTTGATATGGCTACTAGTATAGCTTTTTTAACAGCACAGATGAATGAATTTGCAGTCTGTTTTCTTGGTCATTCAGCTGGTATCTGTTCTTTATCCTGCCTTTTCTTATTCTAGAATTTAATTGCTTTAAGGGAAGAAAATGTCATTCCACTTGAACAATGCTCTCTCTCTCTCTCTCTCTCTCTCTCTCTCTCTCTCTCTCTCTCTCTGTGTGTGTGTGTGTGTGTGTGTTTGTGTGTAAAATTATTATGCAAATAACTAAGTGAATGAAGGCTATCCTTCTATGATGGATTAAGTTAATATATACAGTTTAAATATAATATGATCCTTAAGTATTGCAAACAACATAACATTAAGAAAAAACTAGCTGTTGCAATTGTATTCTAGTAAGGACAGAGCAATTAAAACCAGCAACTGGTAAATACCCTGTCTTGATAATCCAAACCAAAGATGTGCTTGTGTATGAATTCTTTGTTGTATTAGCTTGGCTGAACTTTATGTTCCCCCTTGACACCCTGGTGGTTTCCAGCATATGTGTGTGTAATTATGAGTGTGTGACCTTCTACTGTTTGCCACTTAAATAGCTTTTTCTTTGCCTTTTTCCAGCTGTACTAAGTGATGTTCCCAGGTATATTTTTGGTTCTGTCAGCAGTTTAAGTATCAGAACATAGTGTTTTTTAAAAGTCCTCCTTTCTTTTTCTGTTAAATTTCTGTGATTGGCAATAATTCATCATAAACCAAGTATATGTACTCACAATACCTTACACCTTAACATTTTTAAAATTTAATTCAGCATCCAAATGTGTATAGATCCCTGCAAAGGAGGGATAAGGCATATAAGAAATATGTGAGACAACATGCATTGAAATAATTTATTTATCCCTTTATTATCCTTTGCCTAAGAACCTGATATGGATTCAATGCTTGCAAAAAATTGACATTAACAGAGTATTCTATACTCTCAGCATGACAAAAGAGAGAGACAGAACTTAAAACCTTAATACTCTCTTCTACAAAGTCAAATTCCTTTAGTGCTCGTGTAAACTTCTTCCGCCTTTGTGGGTATTGTTTATTGCTAATTGGTTACTGATACCTATATGAATTGTGTGTAATTATTATGCTTATATTAATTAATTAATTGTAATTATTATACCTATATGAAGTGTGTGTAATTTTTCTGGGTATAAGCTAGCCAGAGCCAAAAGCAGGCCCACAGCCGGGAGCCAGGAGCCACGAACACAGCCCGCATCTTTTACTACATCATCAAATTCTTCTAAATAATGATTCAAACTAAAAAAAAATTGCCCAGTTGTTAACGTATTTAGAAGCAATATTTTAGACATATGAAATGTGTAGCTTGCCAAATCACAGTCAAATCACAGTGAACATCATTTTCCTTTAACTTTTTTTCTATCAATGATACTTTATTTTCCCCTGAAAAAAAGATAATTTCAAGTGGAGCCACCTTCAAATAACTGATAGCCTCAGTTTTACTATCAAATAATAACAACATTAGAAAGTCTTGTTCTTGGAAAGATTAATTCTACATGTAATGTATTCAGAACCTTATTGTTCTGAATGTGGAGAGATGGGATCCTGTGTTAGTGAAACAGGCAACAGAAAACGCTGCAGTTTGCCTGTGATTTCTCAAATTTCTTATGCTCAGAGATCTATTTGTGTAACTTTTCAGCTGATAGGAGCAGATCTTATCTGCCAGACCTGGAATCTGAGGACCTGAAAGAATGCACTATAGTCTAATGCTATGGACAATTTTCTTTCAGATCCAGTGCCTGTCTATACACAAATGTAACACAGAAAGCAATGATTCAAGGAAGGTTGTTTGACTTCAGAAAAAAACATGATCAGACAAACAAGTAAATAAACACCAATAGGCACATATTAAATATTAACAGAGCAGCCTTTCCTGAGAACTTCCACAGACCTCACCACTTTAAACACAATTGCCTTGCATGTACTTCAGATTATATCTGGAAAAGCAGGAAAGCAAGGCAGACGGCCATATCCAGATTCAGGGCTTACTCTCCAGACTGGGTTCTAGATCTATGTTCTGACATCCAAGTTATGACCCTATATTCTAAATTGGAAGTAAATATTTGTCATAGGAGGCAAAAAAAATCACATCTAAAAACAATCCAGGGACCAAAATGCACCTCAGAAAAAAGGCTCTGTGCCTTTTTGCCTGAAACCACTCTCACAGTTTCCCAATGCATTGGTCAGCGTGGGTCATTCTGTTGATTATGTTCTAGCATAGAGCTCTTTTGATTTTTGCAAATTTTAGGGA
Source organism: Dicrostonyx torquatus (assembly GCA_028555095.1). Classification (NCBI taxonomy): domain Eukaryota; kingdom Metazoa; phylum Chordata; class Mammalia; order Rodentia; family Cricetidae; genus Dicrostonyx; species Dicrostonyx torquatus. The sequence continues at coordinate 2,824,002 of JAQHUG010000224.1, read as the reverse complement.
ATTCATTATTGCTTGGAGTCATTGACATTCTAAAAACAAAATCATGAAGAGACCTACTGAGTACAATAGTTACTTTGCTATCAGGAATGACTTTGTAATGTATTCCTTGTCCTGAGATTGAAGGCAACTGCTTAGAAAATGTCTGAGAATTTCTGCTTTGATATGCAGTGGTCTAGTACCTTATGGGACAGGACAATGGCCACATGGAGAACTGAAAGTCTGGGAAGTGTGAGTAGTAGGTTCTTGTTGGGACAAAATTTATAGAATTTAAAGTAAAGAAAGTAATAGTAATATCCCTGGAAGTAGTTACTTCAAAATTACTTCTCACTTTTTAAGATATTTTTAACATAATAAAACATAAAATAAAATAAAAAGACAGCCCATTGAATTTGGGCAAGGTAAGCCAGCCAAAGAAAGGGTGTCTCAAAAAAATGTACTAGAATCAGAAATCTACTTGTTAATGTACTAAGGAGTCATATATATATTATATGTGGGGTGTGTGTGTGTGTGTGTGTGTGTGTGTGTGTGTGTGTGTTTGTGCTGGTGCTTCTTGAATTATTCTCACTGAGTTCATGTGAGTTTGCTCAGTTGATTTAGAGGGCCTTGTTTTCCTGGTGTGTCTTCCAGTCCATTTGGCATTTTTACTCTTTTCATCTCCTTTGTGGGGTTCCCTGGGCTCTAAGGGGGAGAGATTTTATAGAGATATCCTATTTAAATCTGTGCCTTATAAGGTGTCTTTCTCTCTCTGCATAATGTTTGACTGTATTTCTCTTTATCCATTCCCATCTGCTTCAGGAGTAAGCTTCTCTGACGATGACGGAGACTGAACAAAGCACTAATCCAAGAGAATAGGAGAGGACCATTATTTTATTGCATTTTTTAGATGATTGTAGTATTTGTTTTAATCCTGGGAGTCTAGGCTATCTGGTCTCTGGTTCTTGGTCACCCAAGCAGTATCAAGTATGGATTCCATTTTGTGAAGTAGGAATTAAGTCAAATCAGACACTGCTTTGTTACTCCATCAAGTTTTGTGCCATCATCGCACTAGCATAATTTGCATGTAAGACAGACTGTTGATCAAAGACTCTGTAGTGTTTATGTTTCTTTTTGGTAGCCTGTTTAGTATCTCCCCATACCAAAGACAAGTTTTTATGTAGTCACCTCCCTGACCTCTACATGTCCTCTGAGTTGTATGGATGTTTTCTTTAAGCAGGGCTTTCTTGTTCATCTGCAAGGAACAACCTATTACCTCGAAAATATTTGGTTTGCTTAAGGACTTTCATGGGACATCTTTGGTCATTACTTCCACTGGAAGAAACCCAGTCCTGGTACTGGAAGCTTCAAAAGGTAACAAGAGATAGTCAGCTGGGACTCTGTCTCCCTCATTATTTGGAGACTTCACTAATATCACCTTTATATATTATTAAAAGTTTCCCTCTGCATTAAGTATCCACACACACACCCTAAAATATCCCTCAATTCTAGTTGGATCTCTCTGCATACTCTCCCTCAACCTCATCTTCCCTCCTATTTGTCACCTGATCCTATCTCTCTCCAAAATTCCCAGTTCACCAACAAAATCTATTCTATTTCTCCCTCTCAGGAAGATCCATTTATCTTCCCCACCCTAGTCCCTTCCTCTACACATCCTTTCTGGGGTAATAGATTGTAGCTTGGCTATCAATTATTTAATGACTAATACCCACATGTAAAAGAATATATACTATATTTATTTTATGGGGTCTGGATTATCTTGTTTAGGATGACTTTTTTTCTCCTTCATTAGCCTACAAATTTCTTATAAAAATTGAGTGATACTCCATTGTACTTTTTCTTTATCCATTCTCCTGTGAGAGAGATCTAGGTTGTTTTCATTCTGAGACTATTATGGATAGATTGCAATGAATATGGTTGAGTGAAAATCCTTTTAAACCCTTGGGTATATTCCCAATAGTGGCATAGCTGGATCTTTAGGTAGATGTATTCCTAACTTTCTGAGTAACTGCCATATTGATTTCCACAGTGGCTGTACAAGCTTGCACTCCCATCAGCAATGGAGGAGTGTTTCCCTTACTCTACATCTTCACCTGCATGTACTGTCACTTGTATTACTGATCTTTGTCATTCTTAAAGGTGTAAGGTGAAATCTCTAAGTAGTTTTGATATGCATTTCCCTGATTGTAAAGGATGTTGAACATTTCTTTAAGTGTTTTTCATCAATTTGAGTTTCCTTTATGGAGAATTCTGTTTCAATCTGTACTTGATTTTTCAGTTGGCTTGGTTTTGTGATATCTAGTTCTTGCTTCTTATGTATTTTGGATATTAGTCCTCTATTGGAAGTAGAGTTGGTAAACATATTTTTCCATTCTTCAGGCTGCTGTTTTGTTTGAATGATAGTTTACAGACCAATTTCCCTTATGGATATAGTATAAAAATACTGAATAAAATGCTGTGGACCAATTGAAGAACACAACAAAATGATCATCTGCCAAAATATAACAAGCTTCAAATGTAACCCCCCCTTTAAAGGCAAAGTAGAACAATACAAGTGACTCATATACTTTTCACCCTGCAAACACTCAAGTTCCGGTGTACTAAACACCTCAAAATAAAACTAGATATTCTGAACCTAATGGGAGAATAAGTGGGGAAGAGTTTTGTATTCTTTGCTCAAGAGACAGGAGAATACTTTCTAAACAGAACACCAATAGTGTAAGCACTAAGAACAATAACTGATAAATGGGACCTCATGAAACTGAAAAGCTTTTTAAAGGCCAAAACAAAAAAGATACAACAAAACAACAACAATAGCAGCAACCAACAAAACAAACGAAAAGCAAAAGCCAAAACGTAATCGTTTTGATAATATAATAGATTAATATGTCTATGCCTACTATTTCCAAATTCATTTAATATGTATTAGCACACATAAACTTTTGATTTCTCCCTATTGTTTTGTTTTTATATTATTCTGCTAATTCTATATTTCTGTGATTTACTTTTCCCTTCTTTTAAAAATTATTATTACATTTTTTTAAAATTCAATATTGTCTCCTATTTTGATTTCTTTTGGAGTAAACTGTTTACTGTTTTCTCTTGCAGCACACCCATTATTGTTTTTAGCAAGAGTAGGAGACTGGACTTAATTCTAGATGTAAATCATCTCTCCCTCTACATGTTGTTTCTTCAGGTTTCACTCTGAGTCTGGAAATTTTGGAAATGATTTAGCGAATCCTACTTTCTACCACTCCAAGAGCCAACTCTAGATGTCACCAGCCCCCCACCCCCAGTGTGTTCTGAATAACTAAGACACATGAGCAGAGGTGAGTGGAGACCAGCTTTCCCGTTTTCTACTCAGCAAATCTTGCTCAGCCAGCATGGCATTGCAGTCATGTTTTGATTTAAATAGAAATATTTACTATATTAATGTAGATTTTTTTCAGATCTCAGTTGTCTGTCAACTGGAGTGAAGAAAACTGGAAATCTTTGCTCCATAACATGATACATGAGAATCTCTTACAGTTCAAGTCAGTGACATCTCCAAATATCCAGGAGTAGAATACTGCCTCTTTCTCTCTGTCTCTCTCTGTCTCTCTCTGTCTCTCTCTCTCCTCTCTCCCCCTCATTCACTCCCTCTGCGGTGTGTGTGTGTGTGTGTGTGTGTGTTTGGGAGCTACATTCAAAGCACAGTGTTACAACATTTTCTTGGTTGACATTCATGTGAATTATCATTATCCAATGAGAGTCCAGTGAAATTAATCATCCAACTTTAATTCTGCCATAGTAGATAAGAATAATGTTATCAAAAGCTGTAAGTATTAAGCTTAGATTCTGCAGCATTTTATCAAAAAAATTATTTGCCTTTGTTAGTAACATTCATAGTTTTTGTTCTACAAATGAGAATTTTAGATATTTAGTGAACTATGAATTTGCTTAATGGAATAATGATTTTAATGTTAAGACTGAAGTGAATGGTCATTATGTCACCTAGTGATATGATTACTTGTAAGAGTCACTTTAGTTAGTTTACAGTGAAAAGATTATATTAAAAATTAGAGTTTCATTTTATAAGTAGAAAAATATAGGTGTATGTTTATAAGCATTTAATATATATTTAAATTACAAATTTAATAGATTTTTTCATTCTGAAGATAATAAAAATTAATGCAATGTTGGGTATACCAATATACTATGTAATCAAAGAAATGTCACTGACCATTTGACATGTAGATATATGTGTTTTTATATTTGTATGTAGAACAGTGAAATGACCTTTGAGTGATAGCTAAGTAGTTTTTCCAAAGAAAAACAACTCAAGGATACAACTGTCTCTTACAAAGTCAGATATCACAGAGTAAAGACAATGTTGTATGACACTATTGAAAGAAATTGTTAGAAATGACTAACGTTTGAATATGTCTTTCCAATTTGACACAAAGAGAACTTAGTTTCCTACATAACTGTGTTGAACTTGGGACTTGGGAGACATCATGAAGTCTCTTTCTTCTTCAGCATATTGATGATTAAGTCAAAGACTATGGGTGTAAATTCTTGCATTTCTTTCTACCGTGTGGAAAATAACACTCAAGATGCTATGCTACATGCCTTTCTTGGACCCTTACAAAACAAAAAACCCAATTTCATATTAACCTGATGCTTCCTCTTTTACAACAGTGAGTAAATGATTTTCTGTTCTGTAAAACTTATCCAGTCTGTGGTACAAATTTTCCAAAAGAAATCAATAAAATGGAATAGATAGGTTTACATAGTTTAGAAATATCATGAGCAAAGGATTGATATTGGTTGGTTCTTATTGTATTGACTACTTGTGGCATATGCTCAGGTCACAAACTCTTCATTGGGCCATTGGTAACTGTGATTCTCACAGTTCCATGGTTAATATTCTGCTTTTTAAAATTGATAGTTTCATGCTTGTTATTAATCTTTTCTTTTGTGAACTTTAGTAATTAAACTTTGTCACAAACACATAGATACAGCAGTAAACAGAACTGACAGAAGTTAGTGTTATCCCAGGTGTAAGGAATGTGCTGATAATCACAGATACTTTCTTGTAAAAAATGAAAAACTGCTCTCCACATGACTTTAAAAAGAATTGTCATGGTAGATTATGTTATTTCATTACAGGAAAAAACAATAAGGGAAATAGTAAGACAAATACATAAACATAAATTGTATATTCATAAATGTACCTGACAACTGTGATTGCAAAAACACAAAAGTTTAGCATTATAGGATACTTCTTTAATCTCATCACTCAGGAGGCAGAGACAGGCCAATTCATGTGAGGTTACAGCCATAGTGGTTTACATCTTTACATAGCCTGCTTCTGCCCAGTGAAAGCTACATAGTAAGGATCTGTTTCAAAGAAATACAAACAACTCCAACTCAAACACTTAACAACATAGAAAATAAAAAAATCTAAATAATGACATTAACTATTGAAAATCAGACTTTCAAAAAATGCTTAATGGGTGCTTATTTCTTAAGTGTCTCTGTGTGTGTGGCTACTGAAAGGTAACGAAAAAGACAATGGTTAATAGTGGTATTGTAATGCATTATTGTATAACATTTAGTGAGATAACCCAAAATCCACATTTTGATTTCTCTATTTCCTAAAGATTAGTTTTCCTAAGCAATTTATGTATATGACCTAGCAAAGAAGAGAGTTTTACAAACAACAGCAATGCTACAGAAGGAAAGTTAAATAATAAATAAATAATTGCCAGAAAAACCAAAAGGTGTATCTCCTGTCATATAATGTGTATCTCAAGGTAATTGGGATTTCCACTGAGTGTTGAAATTAGAACACATTTGGAGGCTTCTGACAGTGTTCAGATTTTGTTTTCATCCTCTGAGATACTGCGATTCACTAGGGAAACCTAGCATTCCAAATGTGTTAGGAAATACATAATGTGTCAACACATTGTGACATGGGAGTGATGCTAGGAAAAGCTGTTTGGGCCTATTAATAACACAGAGTCAGTTCATTCTAATAGTGGGAAAATAGGAACATATTCTTTGATTAGCTTTCCTATTCCTTTCTTCCTAATTTATTGTTTCTGTACTATTCCTCCACCCTTCTCTCCTTTAAGCCTCTCTTTCTTCATACCTCCTTTCCTTACTTTATGTTTTTGTACGTTATGTTCTTTAAGTAAGTGGTATAATGAACTAAAGTTGTGATGCTTTGTGTATTTTTTTTTCTTCTGGGTAGTTATTTTCACCATATGTACAGCAATTCGTTCCCATGATATTTTGATTTTATTTACACTGTATCATTGTATCTTTCTCAATGATACTTCAACAATATTTAATGCTGTCATTTAACTTAGAAAGAAATAATACACAACAAATGTCATGAAAAGGTAATACAATCTTTCCACAAAATTGTAAACAAGCTTTGGTTTTAAAATCTGTTAGAGGAAGGAGACAATTGGTTTTAACTAGGTTTGTCATAGACTCTAGGAGGGAATCTGCTATAATATAAAGAAACATAACAATGAAATGGTTCCTAATGTCACCTATTAGGCACGTAGATCAGGCACTCAACCCTTATCAGAGATATTTCTTACAGTAGATGATTATTAATGAACAGATTTTCAAACGGACAATGTGCAAGGAGTGAGAAGGTTTGGAGCAGTCAGCATTAAATGAGACATCTTTCTCCAACATCTCCTCCCAAGGCTCAAGGATCCATGCAAAAAAGGAGGCCTAAATGTTGTAGGAGGCAGAGGTAGAGGATAACACAGAGGAAGCTGCAGCTTTCGGATACAACAAAAAATGATACACATGTGAAATTATAGAGAAGGCGAGCAGACACACAACACCTGCACATGCTCAAGCCATACAAAATCTCAGTACTGAGAAGGGGAAGTAGATACAAAGTCTCCTTTCTAACCAAGATGTTTGAAATTGATACATGAAGGCAAAGGGAAAATCAGTTTCCTACAATGGAGGCAAGCAAAAACCATACTCCATGTTTTGGTTTTGTTTGTTTGATTTTTGTGTGTATCTTCTTTTTGTTTTATTTTATATTATTTGTCCATCTGCCCTTGCTATCATACCTGCAAAGTGGAAAAATGTCTGTCTGTATCAAGAATCAATACTCTTCATGTCTTACTCATAGGTGACACCATTAAGCAGCCTTTTATATCTTTGGTGCCATTACCCAGGCAGTCAAATTGTGCCAACATTTATTAGTTTTGATTACATTAGCTGTTGTACATTACACCACTTGATTCCTTATATCCATAGCACCCTGAATAAACCATTAAAGATATCACACCTCAGCCTTTTTATGCCTACACCAATACAGGTCCTAAACATGTAAGGACTTTCCTCCATTTTATAAGTAAGCATTATGGAGGAATGACATTGAGGAGGAAGATGACATATAACAAGGTGACCCACTTACTGATAGTGATAACAGTAATCACAAGCAGATGAAAACTCACAGCACAGTTGTCACCTAAATTTAGTGCAGAAAGAGAAAGTTCTGTAGGATTCTGTTCCCCTGGAGCAGCTTGTTTTTCATTTAGTTTGTTCTTTCATTGTTATTATAAATTGAAATTAATTTATTTCTTCAATCACATCTTTAATATGCTAACATATGTCAAATGTGTCCAATTTCATTGAACAATTTGAATTCATTCTATTTTAATCTTATTGACTATATTGATCTCATTTTACTCTTCAAACAACACAGCCAAAAATATGCTATCAATTTCAGCAAATGAAACCTCTGGGTGAAGGTTAATTACAAGGTTTCTAAATGAAACAACTGAAAAGAGACAATGATCAATTGAAAATAGGACAGACATAGTGTGTGCATTTTCCTTCACACCATAAGGGTGGAATTACAAGCCACAGATGCCAGTTCTCAGTCACCCATGCCAGCTGGGGGTGCATTTACTCCCACTGTTTGGTGCAACTTGGATTTGAAACTTGCTTAACTATCCTTGTATTCTGAGGGCTTTGCTTGCAGCAGGTTCCGAGATCCAAAGACTTTAACCGCTATGAAGATGGGTCCAGTTTATTGTTATTTGTCTCATGAAATATGTAGTTAACTTTTATATGGTAAGAAAAATAAGGCATTTTAAATATCCTTCAAGCTAGGAGCATAATAGCTGCTCTCTCTCTCTCTCTCTCTCTCTCTCTCTCTCTCTCTCTCTCTCTCTCTCTCTCTCTCTCTCTCTCTCTCTCTGGCACTTTTTCAGGGCCAATCTAGCTATTTGCTATTCCACTGTTGCTTCAGGAGTCTGCTGTGGCAGCTGGTAGCGCTTCTCTGATGGCCAGGCTTCCAGGAAACAGCAGAGCTAAAGCTAAACCTAAAACAATAAGCTCAATCCTATTAACACATTACTGCCCCTTCCCACTTTCTTCCATTGCTTTCCAGAAAGCATCTGTCTTTGTCGCCTCCATTTTCCGTGCACAGAGTCATTTCTAAAGTTCACAGCTTCCTGGTTCTGTTCTCTATTTAAAAACGTGTTTTTTCACACAATTATCTGGCTGGCAACCTCTCCAAGAGAGGTATTGTCTACCATTTAGCTTTAGTCATCCTTCATTTGTGTGTGTGTGTGGGGGGGGTGTGATTCAAGACCTTCAGTGAAAACTTGAAACTGTAAATAGTACTGAGTCCTGAATGCGCTATTTTTATTTTTTCTCTTTATGCATGCCTATAATAAATTTTATTCAGCACAAATTAATCACAGTAACAATTAAAAATTTCAAAATTAAAACATGTATAAACATATACTCTAACATTATGTGAATGTAGTTTTTCTTCTCTCTCAAAATATTTCATTTTAACCATTAATTTAATGCTGATGATAGGTAATAAAATGCCTGACAGATGAGATGAGGGCCCTCTGAGTACATATCACCATGAAGATGTCTAATCTCATCTGTTCATGAATGCTAAGCAGACACAGACTTGGTTCATATTTGGCTGACTGATGAAGGTAAGCGAGTGACTTTGGCATTGGTTTTAGACAGTTGCTTGATTTAAGCACTGTCACTCTGTGATAGTAGATCAAAGGGACTTCAAGAAGGCTAATCCTACACAGTTGTTTACACAGAACACAGTCATGATTAATATGCCAGGTAGGGCATAGTGGATTCATGTGCTGTATCATCATACTACGTAATACAGCAAATAGTTTAAAACTTATGTCAGGAATTTCCCATTTTAGATAATCAGACCATGGTTAACTGAAATGTCAGAAAGTAAAATAATGAATAATTTGTTCTGTTTGTTGAGAATGTATGGCTTGTCTACTGGGCAGTGACAAACATGCAAGAGTGATAGAAGCAAATACTAGAACATGGAGTCATGTAACAACCCTAGAGACACACAACTGTAATAACCTCTTCTTCTGCTAGATAGAGCTTATTCTCTAAGTTTTGGGTGGTGATAGGATAATTTATGTTTTTTTCTAGAATATGACTAGGTTTCCTTTTCTGAATAATTGCACTATTTAAAACATCTTGCCTTCCATTTATATTGAATACTTATTCATTATGAATAATAAGCTAAATTTCAAGATGCTTGGACCACTATTATTTCTTCAAAATTTAAGTTATTTTTCAAATATATTTACACTAGGTTTTTAGATTTTTATGTATCAATATGATGATTTATATAAAAGAAACATTAATATAGATTCTTCTTCTCTCTCTTATCACTAGGTTTAATTCCAAGGCTTTAAATAAATTATAGAAGAGCTAAACTCTTGGCTCACTTATCCTTTTATATCACTAACCTCAAATTTTAATTAAATATAATTACATCACTATTTTTCCCCTATTCTTTCACAATTCTTTATATGCGATGCTTCACCCTCTTAAATTTACAGCCCCTTTTCATTAACTTTTATTGTTACACACACATGACTGCATGCCACAATCATATATTACAGTAAATATCTTTCAACCTGAGTAGCCTCTTTAATGTTGTTTTAATGTATCTTATTTAAGGACTGACAGTTTAGTATTGAATAGCCCATTAGAATACTTAGGTTTGAGAGAAGATAATACTTTACTCTCAGTGGTGAATACTTGCCTAGTGGTCAGTAATTGCCTATTGTTCTTCATCTAAGGGTGAAGTGTAACATGTGGGACTGCTTCTTTTTGGGGTTTCTGTCCTACACAGTTCCCACAGTCGTTATGTCCCAAAGAAAAATCACACAGAGTTCTCCATAAGTTATAAACTGATTGGTCCATTAGCTCAAGCTTCATATTAGCTCTTATAACTTATATTAACCCATGATTCTTATCTATGTTAGCCACATGGCTCATACCTTTTTCAGCAGGGCAGGTCACATCCTGCTTCTTCAGTGTCTTGACAGGATAGGGCGGAATGGGCTTCCTCCTTCCCAGAATTCTTCTGTTCTTTTTGACCCACCTCTACTTCCTGTCTCATTGTCCCGCCTATACTTCCTGCCTCGCTACTGACCAATCAGCATTTACTTAAAACATAATTGACAGAATACTGAATTGTCCACACCAGTGGAGCCTCACGAGATTTCCTTCATTCACCCTGGCATGTCAACTTGAGGTATCACTCCAAGTTTTGTTTAAGCAGGCATATTGTTGATATTTTATGGATGAAGCCTCACTGCCACATATCTACAAGAAACAAACATTAAGCAGTCTTGCTCCTTCATGGCTCTCATAATCTGCCTGCCTTAATATTAGATATGGGGATTGTGTTTCGTATTCATAAATTGGGAATGAGCACTCTATGGTCAACTATCTGCATTTTTAAACCTAACTTTTCATCTATGGCTAGGGAGTTCATAAATCTTAGAGGAAAACATATAATCACCACTTTCTTATAGCAATATAACTGCAAAACTGTATTCTAAATACTTGACTCCACAGATAAGCATAGCTCTCACCTTTTGTCAAAAAATGTGGATAGACAGTTATTATATTAAGAATTTAATTAGTGAGAGGGGTTTTAACTGACAGTCAATACATAAGAAGAAGGAAAGAGGAAGAAACAATACCAGTGTTACTTGATAATGATTCAAGGAATTGTACTATTTTATATTTATCAAGATTATTCATGTATTTGCATCTGGATAAATATAAACACATGTATATGTGACAATGCCTTCCACAAAACCCAAAGACAAAACTAAAAATCATGAGGACCAGGTATGGGAAACCTCTATTCCAGTGTTGCTCAGGGTGTCTGTTTGACTTCCAAAGCAATATAAAGTGTCAATATTGGCCTTGGATGCCTTTTAGAGGTTGAAAGTAAACCCTCATTTCTGAAGACACATTGAAAAAGGAACCAGGTTTGTTCAAGTTGGATTGAAGCTGAAAACCCAAATTCTGTGTCTAACTTCCATAATATAAGAACACACTATAAAAGCTGCAAAGAGAGGGAAGCAATTAATAGTCCAATGACTATGAGCCATAACAATGACCAATATATTCACAATATTACAATAGGTACACTCACATTTTGGTAACAACTCACAGATGACTAAGTGAGCTTGTGTCATTCAACAGGGAGGAAAATCATGCCTGGACTAGAAATTAAACAATTTCCTGGTGAGATAATGAGTTTTAGAAGAAAATCTATCTACTTCAACCACTTCCATAGACCCTTATAGTTCCTTAGCTACATTCTTAATCTTATGCAGACAGACAATTGTAGCTTGTCACCCCTCTACAAATGAGCTTATCTCTATGGCAAATGGAGACAGTCTCAGAAAATGGTAGCTATCAATGAACTGTACTGAGCCCCTCCTCTGTACATACATGTGAAGCACAGATCCTGTATCTGTGTTTCAGGGAACATCACAAAAGAGGGTATGGAAAGATTGCAAGTGTTCTCACTCCATCCCTGGGTCCTAAAAGTCAGCTGCATGGTGGTTTGACCCATGTGCATGCATGTGCATCTATCTCCACCCCTGCACACGTGCAAGGAATGGGTCATCCGCCATCTTCATCATCAGCATCTGACGTACCTTAGCAACCCACCCTTGTGCGAATGTGCAAGGCGATCTTTAAAAGGCAGAGGCGCCATCTTCTGCTCTCTTTCCCCTCCTTTCACTCTCTGTGTTTCCCCCATATCCAGTCACTCCCCTCTAAATAAAACTCCATGTGGGTACATTTGCGTGTTTTTTTCCTGTGTGCCTTTGCCACCTGCACCATTATCATAACAGCAAGGGTCAGAATTCCAAGAATTCTGCTGTGTGACTGCTTATCCTAGGATTGGTTGCAAAAATAGGATTCGAACAATGGACACATCAATAGACATGCTAAAGCAGAAGCAAGAAAGTTTCAGGGAGTCTCAAACATGGACAAGGAAAATAAAGAGTGCCAAGAGCTAGAACTATTTTTCCCGGAAAAGAGTACCAGACATTATCTATTACAAGTGGCCAGCTAAGAATTAATATATACCAATCCACTGCAATGGACTTAGTTGTATATACTTACAAATAAATTTATATATATATATATATATATATATATATATATATATATATACCCTCAAAGAATAAGAGACTATAAATTTGAGATTAGGAAGCATTCATTGGAAGGAGTGGAATGAAGAGTATCTTTGTTAGGGTTTCCATTGTTGTAAAGAGACAAGATAGCCACAACAACAATTTTTTTTTTCATTTTCAAAAATATTTTATCGGGAATATTCATTGTACACGTGATAAGTTTCTTTAAGACAGCTTATTTTATTCTATATTTTGTGTTTTATTTTGAAAATTACTTTTCTATTTTTAAAACAATGGTTTTTTTTTAATTTTATATACCAATTTCCAGTTCCCTTTCCTTCGCCTGCTCCCACTCCCCCCAACTTCTTCCCACCCCATGGCCCATCTGCTTCTTCGAGAGGGTGAGACTTCCAATGGGGAAGCCAGCAAAGTCTGTCACATCACTTTGAGGCAGGACCAAGTCCCTCTCCCCTGCATCTAGGCTGAGTAACATATCCTTCAATAGGGAATGGGCTCCAGAAAGCCGTCCGTGCACTAGG
>JAQHUG010000224.1:2794153-2807400 GCA_028555095.1 Dicrostonyx torquatus | reverse complement strand
CAAGTTATTTCATTAGTATATCTCTATAGTAGAGCTTGAAGCCAGGGATGGTGATGCTTCTTAAAATTCATTTCTTGTATGGTATTGTTTTGTCTATTCTGGTTTTTTTTTTGTTTTCCATATAAAGGTGAGTATTTTTCTTTTTCTTTTTTAATGCCATGATCATTTTATTATATCTATTATCAGCTTCTGAAGATGTACAGACATTGCAAAAAATATAACTTCATGAATGGTACGTAAGGTTTATCTTAGCTTTGATTATAGGTATGCTTATCATATACTTTAGCAATTCCTTCAGAAGACATTGACGGTGCTGTGGTGGACTCATTCTTTGTTTTTATTGATTTTATTGAGCTCTTCATTTTTCTCTGTCCCTCTCCCTTCCTCTGCCCTCCCCTTCAACCCTCTACCATGGTCCCCGTGCTCCCAATTCACTCAGGAGTTTGAGCATAGGAAACTTCATAACCTGCCTCCACTGTGATGCACTTCCTTTAATAAAGAAACACCTACTCCTACAAGGCTTCACCTCATAATATTGCCATTCATCAACTGTCAATAATTTAAAAAATATGAATCTATGAGTGGCATATTTATTAAACAACCACAAAAACATGGTAGGGACTAGAGGAAGGTAAATGAAATAATTGTAATGTAATTTAAGCGTAAAAGTATTTAATTAAAAATTTTTCTTTTTATATTTAGTTTAAATTTTAAGTGCCAAAGATATTTTTAATTGTCTCTTTTTAAAAAAAAATCTCCTTTTTGCTTGATTTGATTGGTGTTTAGCTCAGAAATGTGATAACTGGATGGTGGTCTTTAATTCTCAGTGTCTTATGAATATTATTTCAATTTTATCTCTCCTATTATGGCAAATAAGAAATTTTTTCCTTTCATCTTCATTCAGTTGATTGTTATTTTCTAGGAGATTGATAAGTTTGTTTTTAATCGTAGAAGCTACTATTGTTCTTCTGACTGTCTATTCATTTTCCACCAAGACTTAATACAGTCAGCATAGAATAGTTAATATATGAACATATATTAGTTGAATGCCAGCTCATACTATTTGGATACATGGCAAACAAAGCACAGGTTCCTCCCCCCCCACAGAATTTGTAACATTGTCATGAAAGTGAACAGTTAAACTTTTAATTTTTGTAAACCATATTGATGCAGAACTGCTTAGGAATTTCATAAATTCTCTTTGTGGAAGTAATAAATGATTTATTTCAATAGATACATAAAATCATCTGAGATTTCCAGCAAATCACATTCCTTTCCTTTATTTTCTTGAAAATTTAAACCACAAAATGACAGCAGTTCTTTGTTCAATAAAGGAGGAGTTCATGGTATTATTCTTCAATTCTGTGTCTTGGTTTCCTCTACAAATTGATCACATTTGGGCAGATACTGTTAAATATACAGACGGTAATTTAAACTTGATGCAGAGCCAGCAGTCATATTTATGTCTAGACCAGGCTCACTTTTTGGTTTGGCTAGGTTCATATTAAAAGCCAGAAGGTTATAGGTTTAAGAGTCTGGCAGAATTAAAGAGCCTTGTAGCTAAGAGAAATACTGTATCAAAAAGCTTTCATTTCCCAGAGCTTGAAAACTAGGGAACATGTCCTGAAGTAAATCATGCTAAGTAAAATAAACAAGCAAAACAGTGACAAATGTGACATTTTTCCCTCTTATGTGCTCTAAAGACAAAAGATCTGAAAGTAAAAATGGAACATAAGTGAAAGCTGAATGGGGATGTGTCATGAATGTCACAGGAAGATGATAGTGGAGGTGATTCTTATCGTTTTTGCCTGTCTGCTAATGTCGTCATGAATTGTATCACATTCTACAGGTACCAAAACCAGTAAAAATTAATATCATGAAATACTTTTAAATGTACCTGAGTACAATAGGGTTGAAGAGTTATAAGCTGAATAAGCTGATTTTTCTATAAAGGGACCTGACAGTGATTGTATAAGCTCTCCAGACACCAGTGATGCCTAGCTAGTCTCTGTTAGATCATTTAAGTGTGCTTAGATGAGTATATTTGTGATTTTTCTCAGTCTTTTCCATTTAAACCAAGACAATAACCAATATGATCAGTGACTAAAATCAATCTAAAAGTGAGACATAGCACTATTTTTATATTTAACTGTTCTTTGGCCAGTAAAAACACTTTAGACTGTGTTTGGTTTGCTTTTTCACTTTTGTAAGAATCTTTTTTGAAAGCAGTTGCTGTGGTGTGGGTGGTTCACTGAGACATGCAGGCCATCTGCTGTGACCATCACTGAGAAGATTCCTTTTGATAAGAAAATAAATCCTGAGAACTTTGGTCTGACCCAAATGGACAAAAATGTCAGTCAAATAAGACAAGCTCTGTTTACTGGCATGTTTTAGTAGAGTTGTCCAGGAAGAGAAGCATCATCAAAATGCATTTAATTTGATGATAGGAACAACTTGAAAAGCTAGTATTTTCTATTTTTTCAGAAATCATCATTTAGTGTACAGTTTAATGTTTCTCTTCAAATATCCTAAATGCAAATTAATGTTGGGATGTGTTATTTGAGAACACGCAGCTGTCTAACAGAAATATTTTAGGATTTCTTTACTGCTTTGAGAAGATCTCTGTCTTTAGCTATCAAAACAGATCTGATTGTGTGTTCTTAGCTTTCAGAAAAAAGATTCAGCATGTCTGTGGTTAGTTAAGTTATAACTATGGATGAAAACATATTCTACTGGGTTACATTGTTCGATTTTTCAGTAGATAATTGTTCAGAGCATAATTACCATCTACTCATTTACTTTAGCACATGATGATAATAATGATGGATAAGTGTTACTTATACCATACAACTTTTCTTTTTCAAAAATGTATTTGCGTATTTAAATTGAGAATAAACAATGTTCTCAGAATAAATATCTATTGTTTTAGATAGAAAGGTATTGAGCTTTAAAGTTTTGTTAGTTTCCTGAGAATTTAATTCAATACATATTGATCATATTTGCCCCCCCAAATCCTTCCTTGTTTCAGATTTCCACCCTTTCTCTATCCACCCAAATTTATGTCCTCTATAAAAAAATCAGCAGTTGTGATTTGTACTACCAATATATTCTTGGCTGTTTGATCTACCTACATGATGCTACACCCTTAAGGAGAACTGATGCTTTTTTCTCAAAAGTTATCTATTGCTAATCAACCCCTTGGTGAGAGGGCACAATTTATGCCCTTCTCCCTTCACATTTGGATTTTGAATAGATTAGGATTGTCAAAATATATTTATGTTGTTATATTGCCACCAGTGAGTGCCTTGAATGTCGCATGGTATTCTGAAGATATTGTTTCCTTTTAACCATTCACCACATGTTATCTGATTTGACTGTTGGTGTTCAACTATCCCCCTTTACCTTAGCCCTTATCCCACTATATTCTATCAAATCTCCCTTGAAATGCCTCACCAATGTCTTCTTACTAATTTCTTGACTTCTATGGGTCTTTCAAGTGAAACACATATTTTAAAGATTCAAAGTTGATATCCACCAATGAGATAAATCATTGGACATTTTCATCCAGAGTGACTGTTGCCAACCACTTATATTTTCCTGAAGCTTTTATAGTATTATTTTTCCTAACAGTTGAATAATATTCCATTTTGCGATTGAACCAAACTTTTTTATCTTTTCATCAGTTGATGCGCATCTCTTTTGTTTGGTTTTGAATTCTTCTTTGAAAATCTAAATTCTTTAATTGCTGATATTTTCAGATGTGTTTTGAATGCTCTCTTTGAATACTAAATCTATATATATTATTTTATGGATAGTTTAAAATATAATTTTATTTAATTTATTATATCTCATTGTACACTTTAACTTTTATCTCCATAATTTCTTCTTCCTCCTCCTCCTCATCTTCTTACTTATTTGGTTTAATTTGATTTGCCATGAAGAATTTCTTCTTATTTATTTTCATTTTCCAAAAATGAGACCCACACTATTAGGCAGATCTTGGGAATTCTGTGGAAGAGAAAAAGAAAGATTGTAGAAGTCAGAGGAGTGAAGGATATTATAAGAAAATAGCCCACAGGATCAACTAACCAGGTGTCATAGGAGCTTTCAGAGCCTGACCCTAAAATGAGGGAGCCTTTGTGTATTTGATCTAGGCAACTTGATGTTCTTGTGGGATATCCAGCAGTGGAATCAGGGGCTATCTTTGACTCTTTTGCCTGCTTCTGAGACCCTTTGCTCACATTGGGTTGCCTCATTTACCCTTAATGTGAGGAGATGTGCCTAATCTTAATGCAGCTTGCTATGCCAAATTTGGTAGATGTCCCGGGGAAGATTGCTGTTTTCTGAAGAAAGAGATGGGAGGTGAAATTTGGAAGGAGGTACTGCAAAGGGAGGAAGGATGAGAAACTACAGTCAGGATGTAATATATGATCAAATAAATGAAAAAGTACAAACTTTTGTTTAACTGAAAAATAATGAAAATTAAACTAACTTTTGTGTTATGAAGAGTTCTTTCCTTTTATGTGTGTTTTTTGCATAAAAAGCATCATCTAGCAACCTGTTATTCAGAAATGATTTTTGAAAATGAGTTACTATATGCTGAGAATATTGTTATACCCTAATATTTGGCTTTTATTTGTTTTTAGTTTCAAGTAGATTTTTGTTATACTACTTATGCAATTGTGCTCATTGGTAGTGTAAAAAACAAAACAATGGACCTTGCATTAGCATATTTTATATTTGATTATTTATTTTAAATATGTCTTAAAATTTAATTGCCTTGTTTCTTCATAGCTTATTTGCTCTTATTCTAACCTGGTATATTCTTCAGTTTCTACAATTTGGTATTCAATAATGAAAACTCAGTTTCTTCATCCCTGCTGACTCAATTACTTTTGTAAGATTGCCTTTCTTTTCCGTCATCAGGCAATTTTTTTTGTGCAAAATTGAATATATTTGTAGTAAAGTTCATAGCTTTTTTTCTAAATCTATCTAAACCATATCCTGGTCAATTTTTCATATTATAATTAATAAGTTTTCTTGGCTGTGTTTGTGAACACGCCCATGTACATCCCACCTACCTGTGAGTGTGGACTTGGGTGTGTGTTTGTTTATTTGTTCTTTTTATTCAGGCTGGTTTGTTTATAGTGCACTTTTTAATTGTAACTACAGTTTCTATTATGTTTACCCAGACATTATATGCATTAAAAATGCATTCAGTAATTGTCTACTTTTTTTAAGAGAACGTTATTTTGCCAACCACATTTCCAGGACTTATTATGAAGATTGTCAAGTTTTCAACCCATCTCATTATTTTTCTACTCCCATCCATCATGCCCCATGCAAATGATACATTTGAGGATTGACAATGAATCTGAAGTTTTATCCAGTCTTTGTATTAAATTGTTATTTATCTTTATTTTTTTCAGTTGTATTTGAGTATTTTAAATACATTCTTGTATGCACATATATCTTATCCTGAGGTATTTTAAGATAAAAGTGTAATTTTGGCATGGTCATATACTCTATGACTCTTGAGTCATGAATAACTTTTATTGAATGATCAAATAATTCCATTTTGTGGGTGAACTTGCAATACAAATTCAATTGATAAATGGGAAGTTGTAAATTAATTTTTATATTATAGGTATCTAATAGTTTACAAACATGCTTCTTGGAATCATATGAGATCAAGATAAATGCATATCACTGGCTCTGGCTGCTATTTCAGTGGATCAGGGTTCAATACCCAACCCTCACAGGGTGCTCAGAACTGTCACCAATCCAGTTCACAGTGTCTGAATCTGCCTTCTGGTATTCTTTGAGATCAAATACATACACAGTGCATAAAAACACATCCAGAAACACATGCATAATCTGAAAAAATATTAAAAAATTAATAACCATTGAACATGAAATGAATGAAACTGCTAAAACCATGTAAAACTGCATTGAAGAAATAAATACTTATAAATAAAATAACTTTTGCTTTTGTCCTTTATTTTCACTACAGAGAATAAGAAGAAAGATTAGGTATTTTTGAACAATTATGCTTTAAACACATAAGTAAAATGCCTGTTATTTATAGATGAACACATTATGTTATGGGAAAATAATTAATAATCGCTTTAATTTAGCTTGATGTAGATACAAGTGCATTAGGCTTTTACAATTTTCTCCAACTTGAGTTATTTGACAAATGTACACAAAATACAAAAATTAAAAAATAAATTTCAGTACTGGTATTGGAGATTACAAGACAATGCTATAAGACAATCAGTAAATTGTTACTTTAGCGAGGCAAATTAATAGTTCTATCAAGGCATAGTAGCATTTTAGTGAGAGTAGCTAAAGTCTTATTTAACAAAATCTCTAATATAGTACAATTTAATTAGCTTCCATCATCATGTTTTACAATAGATCTTTTAACTTGTTTGTCCGACATATCTATTATATTCTAAACTATGAACTATATCTGAAATTCAGATAATTTGTAATGTTGAATTACAAGAGCTCTTTTCAGAAGGGATTCAAAGACATTTTGTTCAATTTGAGATCCAGGAAATATAGATTTCGATGAAACTAATAAAATGACCGTCAATCAACACTGTATTTGTTTTCCTGGCTGATGCTGTCAGAAATATTGTGAGCAATAAAGAGAGAATAATCACACAGATAGACAAGAAAGAGTGAGATCTTAAAATAAATAACCATATGCTCTAGTTTCTGAGAAAGAAAAATCTACATTTGAGATAGAATGGGAAAAATCTTTAAGGAAGTAGGGCATGGCAGATAGGAGAAAGAGACAAGGGAATGGAAAGAAAAGCAAGATTTAAATAGTTTTTTGAAAATAGTGTCACAATGAATTAAAAATCATTATTAAAAATCATTATTATACAATATTATAAATTTTCTTTTTACCTTTCAATTCAATGGAAAGAACAGTGTCTTTTTTTCTTCCTTTTGATGAATGTTAATTATCAAGTAAGATTTGTTACCCACCATTACAGATGGGTACAAAAACCTTTTTAATTATTCATTGATTTACATATAATTACATATATGATTAATTTTATTAAGATGGATACAGAGCTTATTGAGCATCTCATCAGTTTTATGAGAAACAGAAAATTTCTCATAAAATTGATATTTCCAAAGGATTTGAAATATTATTTAAAATTTAATAATTCATAGAAAATTTAGAATCAGCTTACATTCTACCTAAGGGTGATTGTAAAGTCTGAACTTGTGCATGGTAAATCTATACATGTTTTCTTTGTCAGTAGACATGAGTGTTTGGGTTTGATAATTAGTTCATGCTAAAATGCAAGATCAATGAGAAAGAAAAATATAGTAAATGACATGTTAGCTGTTGACTAAAGCAACTGACCTGAAATTTTAAAAGGAAAAGGAAGAGTTCTAAACACAGGATCATGTAGGACTCAAAGAATCTTGATCATTGGATAGCATTGACTCAAAAAAATTTACAGTTAATAATAGATGCTAAGTTCAGATATGAAAGAATATTAGTCAGGGAACAATTGCAAAGTGCCATCACAGGAAGGATGTTAATCTCAGATAAAGTCATGTTATGAGACTGGTGTATTGAATGATGGCAAATTAGGGGGAATAGCAGTGGGAGACAAGATAGAATGAACAGCACTGCCTATATGGTCCTTTTGGAAAGTATGGCTGAATAAAGAAACTAAAAGTATTTGAATTTTTAGTAGAATCTTATAAAACCATTTTAGATCTGTAGCCATTGAACTCTTGGTTCTCAGAACTGTGATAATCTGTAGTAACTCTTTTTAGGATTATGTTGTTTACCATTTTGTGATTGATAGAGATACATGGTTCCAAAAAGCCTGGGCTGTGCTACTTTAGTGCCATAGATTTGGTTCCCTGACATTGGAAGACTTCTCATTGATGCAATAGTCCTCTGAGCTTTCAACACGAGAGTCCAATACAGAGTCCTTGCCTCAGGATTCCAAAGCACAGAAGCCATCGGTAAAGGGTGAGTGAAAAGAGAAATAAATGTATTGACCACCTGGGAAAAGAGGTATTCAGGTAATTATACTGAAAGCAATACAAAGTGTATTAACTTGACTTGGACCAACAGTGGCTACAACTGCCCAGCAAGAGTAGAGAAGTCAAATAGCCTGCAATACTTGGGCACAGGAGACCACTTCCTATGTAAAACCCCAATGGCACAGACAATAAGAGCAACAATGAATAAATGGGACCTCCTGAAATTGAGAAGCTTCTGTAAAGCACAGGATACAGTCATTAAGACAAAAAGGCATCCTACTGAATGGGAGAAGATCTTCACTAACCCCACATCAGACAAAGGCCTGATCTCCAGGATATAAAAGAACTGAAGAAACTAGACATAAAAGTTCTAAATTCCCCAATTAAAAGATGGGGTAATGATCTGAACAGAGAATTCTCAACAGAAGAAGTTCGAATGGCCAAAGGATATTTAAGGTCATGTTCAACTTCCTTAGCAATCAGGGAAATGCAAATCAAAACGACTTTGAGATCCCATCTTACACCGGTCAGAATGGCTAAAATCAAAAACACCAATGATAACCTATGCTGGAGAGGATATGGAATAAGGGGAACACTCCTCCATTGCTGGTGGGAATGCAAACTTGTGCAACCACTTGGAAATCAGTGTGGCGGTTTCTCAGGAAACTGGGAATCAACCTACCTCAGGATCCAGCAATACCACTCTTGGGAATATACCCAAGAGAGGCCCAACCGTACTACAAAAGCATTTGTGCTACTATGTTGATAGCAGCATTATTTGTAATAGCCAGAACCTGGAAACAACCTAGATGCCCCTCAATGGAAGAATGGAGCCAGAAAGTGTAGAATATATACACATTAGAATACTACTCAGTGGAAAAAAACAATGACATCTTGAATTTTGCATGCAAATGGATGGAAATAGAAAACTCTATCGTTAGTGAGATATCCCAAACCCAAAAAGATAAGTATGGTATGTACTCACTCATTAGCGGACCCTAGCCATTAAGAAAGGACATTAAGCTTATAGCTCACAAGCCTAGAGTACCCAAATAATATTGTGAACCCAAAGAAAAACATATACAGATCCTCCTGGAAGTCGGAAGCAAACAAGATCGCCAGACAAAAGTTGGAAGCACTGGTGTGGGGATGGGGGTGGAGGTAGGGATTGGGGGAGGGGGTAGGTGAAAGGGAGGGAGGTGGAAGGGAGAAGGGAATAACTGGGGAGAGCCTGGGGTTATGGGAAGGTGGAAATGGAGGAAGGGTGGATATTGGAGAAGGGAATAAGATATCTACATTAAGGGAGTCATTTTAAGATCCGCAAAAGACTTGTCTCTAGAGGGGATCCCAGGTGTTCACAGGGATGTTCCCAGCTAGGTACTTGAGCAGCAGATGTGTAGTTTCCTGATCTGACTTTTTCCCATAGTTACTTTGTTGAATATCTTAATCGTCACCATAGAAATTTCGCATGATGGATGGAGATAGAGCCAGAGACCCACATTCACATCAGAGCAAGGGACTGAGCTACCAAGATCCAGTGGAAGAGCAGAAGGAGGGAGAAGATGAGCAAGGAAGTCAGGACATTGAGGGACTGGCCCACCAACTGAGACAGTGTTCTTGGGAACACTCATCAAATCCGGCTGGACCAGGACTGAATGAGCATATGACCTAACCGGACTCTCTGAATGTGACTGCCAGTGGGGACTGACTGAATAGCCAATGATAATTGCACTGGGAACTATATTTTCTGTATTTATTGGCTTTTTGGGAACTAATTATATATGGATGCACACTTTCTTAGACCAAGATGGAGGGGGGAGGGCCTTGGGCTTCCCACAGGGCAGGGTATCCTGCCCCATCTTAAGGAATCAGGGGGAGGGCGGTGGGGTAGCGGGGGAGCAGGAGGGCCTGGAACAAGGGGAGTAAATATAAATTTTTCTTTTAACAATAAAAAAAAGAGTAGAGAAGTCTCTAAATGAAGCGCGCTCTCTCTCTCTCTCTCTCTCTCTCTCTCTCTCTCTCTCTCTCTCTCTCATATGTGTGTGTGTTTTAAAAGTTGTCCATCATGTTCCCTACATTTTCTTTCCCTCATCCCCTCCCCTATCCAGCTGGGTGAGGGATGGAGAGGGAAAGCAATAAATAAAGCGATATTTTGAAAAGGGAGCCATTATAGTGAGGGAGAAACCTGCTGCAAAGCAAATTTCCAGAAATCCACAAAGATGACCCCAGCTGAGACTCCTAGCAATACTGAAGAAGGTGTCTGAACTGGCCTTCTCCTGTAATTATAATGGTGACTACACTGTCATCATAGAACCTCCATCTAGTAACTGTTAGAAGCAGATTCAGAGATCCACAGGCAAGTACTGTGCCAAGCTCCTGGGAGTCCAATTGAAGAGAGCAAAGGGGGATTATGTGATAAAGGAGAGTGAAAATCATGATGGGGAAACCGACAGAAAAAGCTGACGCTAGCTTCTGGGAGCTCATGGACTCTGAACCAACAGCTGGGGAGCCTGCATGGGAACAAAGTAGGTCCTCTGCATATGAGTAACAGTTATATGGCTTGGTTTTTTTGTGGGGCCCCTGGTGGTGTTACCAGGATCTATCCCTGATGCATGATCTGTCATTTTGGAGCCTATTCCCTGTGGTGGGATGCCTTGCTCAGCCTTGATGCTGGGAGGAGGGTGTTCGCTCTACCTCAATTTGATGTGCCAGACTTTGTTGACTTTTCATGGGAGGCCTTAAACTTTCTAGGGAGTAGATAGGGGGTGGAGTGGGAGTAGGGGAGGGTTAGAGGGGCAGAATAAAGAGAGGGAGAAGAAAATGTGGTTGGTATGTAAAATGAATTTAAAAAAAGTTTAAAAATAAGGGTTGCAAAGTCACAGAGGGACAAGCAGTCATGAGCTGCCAACAGCCAGTGCAATGTAAATCATGCTTTCAAGTACTGTTAAAAGTTCTGTTAAAACATAGTTTAGAATAATAAGTCAGAATATGTGAGAAAAAAGTGTTAGAAATCAAAACCACATTTTAATGACCCTGTCATTGTTTTAGTTTCTTCCTTTGTAAGAGGTGTGAAATCGGAAGCATTTCTCCATGTTCTTTAACTGATTTAATGCCAATATCTAACCCATCAGTCATGAATAGATGTGCAAGTACTAAAACAAAAAGTTCTTCGTGATTGACTGCAAGATTTTGTCACTGCAATACTAGGAAATGGATCAGATATTTTTAGAATAGAAAAAAAAGAAACTTTTATGGAGGAGTTTTTGTAAATGTGGTAATGAGAGTAACTTGAAGTTCTGTACAGATTTTTTCCCTTATTTTCAGAAAACTGAAAATAAGTGTCAAGTGAAAAAGAGGGCTGCAGGAATATGTAGGATTTGTCAAAAGAGTAAAACTTGAAAACGATAGATTTTTTTGTCAAATGGGAGCATAAAACATGACAAAGGAGGATCATATGACATTAGTTCGTGATAAGATATACAGGCAGAATAATAAAATCATAATAATAATAGTAATAAAAGTATACAGTTTTACATTTTTGAACTTGCTGCTCCACATCCCAATAAAAAACAGGAAGTATATTGATAAATGTATCAATGATAGGCCAATGAAGTAAACTTGGTACAAAATTATAGATAAAAAGGACAGGTAGCAGAAAAAAAAATGGTAGGATTAATGTTACTCCTTTAGATTCAGACAATTTGTGGAGTCATACTTGAGGAAGCAACTTGATTGACAGCAATAAATATAAATTCTTAAGTTAATTCATGAAAAAATTCAGTTGCTGACAAAAGCAAGGTGTCACATATGTTCATGCATGGTTGTCATGTCAGAGGCTGGATAAAACATCTTTGGGTTAGAGAATATCAACCAAGAGTACCAGAATGTCAAGTGACTACTGGGAAATAAATACACTTCCATTTAGAATAAAAAAAGGTATGTCAGTAAACAATTTGCCACAGTGTTTATACACACAGAATACACACAGCTAGTTCTAAGAGTATATGTATAGTCCAACAATATTGGCAACTGATTGAATAATTTGACAGCATTAGTTTCATTTGCTTCAAATGTGACACTCATACACTTCATTATTGCTATTGTAGCAGAGCTAATTTTTGGGTTTGGGTATATCTAGTGCCATGTTGAATCACAGTAGCTCTGATCCTGAATGAGACCCTAATGAGATAAGGCCTATTAACAACCCCTAGGGGAAGGAGAAGGCTCACAAAGGTAATCACACCACTCACTTTCCTAGGACTATATAATATAAATAACTGAATATATGGAGTTATTCAGTGATTCAGTTACTCAGAGACTGCAACTTAATGTTTAAATTCATTAATCTATTACCTGTTGGAGGAGGCTGCTTGTTGATTCCCAGCTGCTCAGCCCAGAAATAATTACATTGAAGCCATATTATTTAAATCACTGCTTGGCTTATTAGCTCTAGCTTTTTATTGGCTAACTCTTACATATTAATTTAACCCATTTCTATTCATCTGTGTATCACCATGTGGCTGTGGCTTACCGGCTTAAGTTCCAGCATCTGTCTCCAGCGGGGCTAGATGGCTTCTCTCTAATTCCCCCTGTTTTCTCCAAGAATTCAGTTTAAATTTTCCTGCCTACCTCTATTCCCTGGGCAGGCCCAAGACAGTTTGTTTATTAACCAATGGTATTCACAGAATACAGAGGGGAATCCCACATCAATTTCCACTATTGGCTCATAGTCCTCCAGTGACATGTTTCTGTCACATTATGGGTCTGGGGTGGAAATTCTTAGGGCTCCAACTGGAATCATGTTGTCTAAGTTTCACTATGTTGTACTGAAAACTGACTGATTCGTAAAGTTATACGTGGACTAAATCTTATCATCGGTTGTGTGTCATTGCTCTGTGAAGTAAATAAAGGTGTTTTTTCATCTTTCCATTAAAAAATGTTCACTCACTATAGTGTTATTAGGTATAATTGATATCAAGCAAAATTATATATTGACAGTTGACAGAAATGAACTGATTGACACAAACAAGGACACTTTCTTCATTATTTTTCCATATTTGCTAAGAGATAAACTAGGTACAATGGTTCCAAGTCAAGGCAAAATAACACAAAAATTTAAACAGTGGCTTTATTTAGAAAAAAAAAATAATGATGAACCTGAGGTAACTAATTGTTCAAGTAAAGGATATATGACTGTCTGCCAAATGTTTTCTACAGAA
>JAQHUG010000224.1:2725468-2739897 GCA_028555095.1 Dicrostonyx torquatus | reverse complement strand
ACATCCTTGAAATAAATTGGTTGATTTAGCTTCAACAGATTTTTCATTATCCAATGTCTTTCCGCTGTTGTTGTTCCTTTGTCGTTAGCATTAAGAAAATTCAAGGTTAATAATGCATTATGCAACCTATTTCTGGGTGCATTTTTCACATCTTTCTGTTTATTTAACATATCCTTTTTTTTCGATTTGATCTTTCTATGACTGCTTGGCCTGTAGGATTGTATGGTATACCTGTGACATGTTTGATATTATAATAAGCAAAAAAACCGTTTCAATTTTCTAGAGACATAAGCTGGACCATTATCTGTTTTTATTTGTGCAGGTATACCCATGATGGCCATAACCTCCAATAAGTGTGTTATTACAGAATCAGCCTTTTCAGAGCTTAAAGCAGTTGCCCATTGAAAGCCTGAATACTTGTCAATGGTGTGATGCACATATTTCAGTCTCCCAAATTCTGCAAAGTGAAACACATCCATCTGCCAGATTTCATTCCTTTGTGAATCCTTAGGGTTAGTCTCTGCAGGTAATGGTGTCTGGTTATAAAAAGAGCAAGTAGGGCATCTCTTTATAATCTTGTTAGCTTGTATCCATGTTATAGAAAATCTTTCTTCAAACCTTTGCTATTGACGTGGTTATTTTTTTATGAAATTCATAGGCCTGTAGCACACTTTCAATCAATAATTGATCAATTTCTGTATTACCTTGCGCTAGAGGACCTGGCAGACCCGTATGGGATCAGATGTGTGTTATGTACATAGGACAAAGCCTATTTCTGATAATGTCTTGAACCTAGATAAACAATGAAGTCAATTAGCCATTTTAATATGCAAGATAACTCTTTTTGCATACTGTGAGTCAGTAACAATATTAAGAGGTTCTGTAAAATCCCTTAGTACCATTAGGATAGCATATAATTTTGCCTTCTGGACAGAATTATAAGGACTTTGTTCCACCTTACTCAGTTCATCTGACTTGTAACCAGACTTACCTGACTTATTGGCATCTTTATAGAACGTGTGAGCTCCAGTTATTGGGGCATCACGCACAATCCGAGGAAGAATCCATGAAGTTCTTTTTATAAAGTTAAGCCTATCACTTTTGGGATAGTTGCTATTAATGTTTCCCAAAAAATTAGCACAAGCTCTTTGCCATGGTTCGTTATCTTTCCATACCTTTCTTATTTCCTCAGCATTGAAAGGCACTCTAATTTCTGCTGGGTCTATGCCTGCTAGTTGACAAAGTCGTAGTTTGCCCTTTATAATCAATTCAGAGACCTTTTTTACATAGGTTTTTGATTTTTTACTTGGCTTATGTGGTAAGAAGATCCATTCTAAGATAATATCATCTCTCTGCATTAAAATTTCTGTAGGAGAAATTTTGGATGGCAATATGACCAGAATACAACTCAGCTCTGGGTTTACCCAATCAACAGTTGCCTTCTGTAATTTTTCCTCAATCATTGTTAGTTCCTTCTCTGCCTCAGCAGTTAACTTTCTAGGACTGTTCAAATCTTTAT
The DNA here is from genome assembly GCA_028555095.1 of Dicrostonyx torquatus. Classification (NCBI taxonomy): domain Eukaryota; kingdom Metazoa; phylum Chordata; class Mammalia; order Rodentia; family Cricetidae; genus Dicrostonyx; species Dicrostonyx torquatus. The sequence goes on along the minus strand of JAQHUG010000224.1, from coordinate 2,738,378 downwards.
CACCATCCAAAGTGTTATTTAGATGCATTATCAAGTCAGATGTTAGCCCAACGCAAGTCTTAGGCTGGAAATGTCCTCTAATAGTCTTTGAAAGTCATTAAGAGTTTGCAAGTGATCCCTTCTTATTTGCACCTTTTGCATCTTGATTTTTGGTAAACCAATTTTGTAACCTAAATAATTAACAGAATTTCCCATCTGAATCTTCTCAGGAGCAAGCTGTAAATCCCATTTAAGTAAAATTATCTTCACTTCCTCAATCGGCTGGCAGGGGCTGTGGGGACTCCCAGCCCAGGCCGCTGATAGCTGTGGGGACTTAAAATTAGTCACGTGGGTGCCAAGTGATGCAGAAATTAAAGATGTAATCACTCAAGCCAGCTATCTTTAGAATATATATATATATATATTTTAATAGATGAAAGAATGTAAACAAACTCATGATACCAGATCCAGGATCCCACGCTTTCGGAGGGAGCACCGGGCCGAGAATGAGAGAGATGAATGAGAGAGATGAATGAGAGAGAATGAGAGATTGGCACACGTGGCCCATCCCTTTTATAGGTCAGGGGGATCTGATGGTCCAACCCAAATAATTAGCTAAAGCCTGGTGTGGCTATCAGCCTGATTGGCTAAAACCTTTCCCCATCACACTAAAAAGAGAACACTTTCCAGAATGAAAATATAGTTATTAATATGTAAGAATTTTAAAAGAGAATAATTAAAGGTAACATGCTATTAGAGTAGTCAATCATAAATTTAATGAATGTGTGGATAAGGTTCACATTGTATAAAATGTTGTGGTCTTATTTAGGGTTGTGTATTAAGCAAGCTCAGAGAAAGACAATGAATCGATAATAGCAGTGTGACAGAAAGGACACACTCTTACATGCATGCTATACTTTCCAGATTCAAAGGCATAGATTACTTTTTCTGTTGCTTCCTTTAACCTGCTTTGACATTCATGTAGTGGCTGTTGAATTTCTGTATTTACTTCAAATCAGAATGAATTTCACTGAATTGAAAAGTAATTTTATTTTTGTTTTATATAAAAAGTTACTACATTTTAAAGTAATCATGTAATCATGAGGAATAAAAATTACTCGGTGCATAAATGAGCGTAGGTTGAAAGATAGTGACCACATATTCTTAATTCTAATTAATTCCAGTTAGGTTTCCATATTTCCCAATAAAGTATGATGATTTCTATTTTACTTACAGTAAATTTGAGTTCTATTTACAAAAATTATTCTTCAATTAGAATTTATATCTAAGCCAGATAATTTTGAGAACTATGATCATTATCCATTTTGTCATATTATTTGGGAGAATTTTGGAACCATGTATAAAAAAGGAGTGATGTTGCCATGGTAGGTGTTCATCTATTCCTTCTACAGTGACACTCAATTTTGTAAGGCAGTCAACTGATAAAATCTCTAATTGTCACAATAATCTTTCTTGGAATGATCCTGCATGTCTTCTTTTGAAATTTTAGGATATTAATTTAGTCTTAGTTCTCAGAACATCACTGAAATGTCTAACCATTCCTTCATCCTTCCTCAATATTTAATTTCTTATGTTGGGGGTGAATATCACTTTTCCACATACGTCATACCTTTCAAGATGTTTATAACAATGGATTCGTCTCATGCTCATTTTACTTTGTAATTTAGGCTTTCATTTATTTTAAATCTACTGTATTCTGACTTTGTCATTTCATACTTTAAAACATATTTGCTGTCACCTACAGATTTATTTATTCTATGAATACTTTTTAAAAAATATTCTCTATTTATAACGACATATTAATTAAGGTAACCCAATGAAGACAAAGGGTTTTATGTAGTGCTGATAGGCATTCCCTCCTTTCTCAGAAAATTGTCACATTATATTATCTGAACTTATTCCTCTGTAAGCCTTGAATATGCTGAATAACATTTGTCAAATACAGTTTTCATATGTAGAGCTCAGCTTCTGAGAAAATGCAAAAATAACTGGGGCACGAACTATAGAGGATACTAAAAGCCAAAATAGAGGCAGCAAAATAAAAATTGGTCAACTTTTTGGGTGTAGGTACATGTACCATCTCCTGAGTAATCAAGGGATATGCATTTTAGTAAGTAATACAACAATCCAAGTCATGGTCTCAGGGTTTCAAAAGGGGCGGTTATGTAACAGAAGCCAAAAACTGGTTTAAATAACATTATAATGAATGACTGTCTTGTAAAAACATGTACTAGAGAAAATATTCTAAGGAAAAAGTTGATGAGAAGCCTCATTGACCAACTCCTTCTGGACCCCAGAGCAACAAAATTCATTACTGAAACATGTTCAATCTTCATTCAGAGCACAAAAAGTTTCTTAGATCTCAGTAGCATAATAAAAGAATTGTCATGTGTCAATTATGAAAGTATGGGCCAAAGTTTGAGAATCTATAGATGCTCATCTTCTTTTGGGTCCTAGGTTGTTTTGTGTTGAAACAAAATAGAAGATTCTATCTCCTGAGTTCTGCAATTACCACCAACCAGGACCATGGGGATCCCATGTGGAATCTTCTAAATACTTCTATGTGGACATTCTTTTTCCCTTTGAACTACTTAAATTTTTCTGAAGTTTTTCAACCAAATTTCAATACCATTGTATGACCTTTTACATTTCTGACTATTTTGAATATAAAAATTAAAATTATTTTGTTTTAATTTTATGAGTATCAGATAAATTAAATAAATTCCCTTTTCTACTAAAATGTGATTATTTGGAAACATAGTCTGCTCATAGCATGCTTGTATTAATAACACACAATGTTTTACCCTTTACTAATATACACTCTGGGAGACTGTTTCCCCATTCTCTAGGATCTTATGTATTTCTAAATCAATATCAGCTTCTTCTTTTTTTTCATTGCACTGTAACACAAGTTTTTTCTCATGTCTCTATTATATATTAACATAAACTAAGAGAAACTGCTATTTCATCCTTTCTCCCCAAATATATTTCACTTTACATACATAGAAATCATCACATCTATGTACATATTTTCTTAATATTTTATTTACACATTTTTCTCACAGTTGAGGAATGTTAGTTTGTATAAGATTTATTTTAAGGTTGTTGAGATGGCTTAACAAGTAGAGGTGTAATGATAATTATGATGATATTGATAATGATGATGAATTAATGTAAAATAAACCAAAAAGCTGGGCAGTAGCAACACACACCTTTAATTCCAACACACAGGAGACAGAGGCAAGAGAATCTCTGCAAGGCTATTTTGTTTTACAAAGTGAATTCTAGCACAACTAGTGTCAGAGAAACCCTTTCTCAAAATAAAAAAGAAAAACCAATAAATTTTATTATTCTATATAATCATGGCTTCTACCTTATACATGGTTGATAATTTTCATGTGATTTCCTCCCTTTGTTAAATTTTATTCTAATATAATTTAATATTCATTCATTTAGGGAGTTAAAAGTTGTTTATTGAGTTTTTAAAAAAGATCTATAGATGCCACATCTCCATTTATGTCTACTTTTAGAATTGTGGTTCTCAGACCTATCCTTTCTAAATGTATAAAGTTCCCATGATAAGATTGTTGAATGATATGCCAAAAATGAGATCATATTCATTTCAAGGATCTTGTAGTTATGTTTATTAATTTAACAAAGAGTTTCTGAATATAGCAAATATTAATTGACATAAAACAAAGATCCAGCCATTTATACCCTACTTATTTTTAGAAGTCAGAATTTTGATTAGAAGAAAATGTAACAACCTATCCTGAAACTCAATTATTATTATTTTTTTAAAAACTGAAAGTGCTAACTCATCTGTTATTTTATTTAATAACTTTTCAACAAATAACTTCTTAATTCTTTATCAAATGCTTTTCTTCAAAAGAACATTAGCTTTGGTCTCACTGCTTTCATTAATTACTCAACACGGGAACCTGGTACAAGAATTACTCAGTAGAAAATATCTGTACTTTATTTCATTTGTGATCTTTGTTCTCTTCTTTGTTAAACTTTTATTAAGTTGAATAAAATGAAAATTCTCAGAAACTTGTTTCGTTTTTCTAGCTGGCCAGAGGAGAATTTACCATAGGAAGACATCTAGACATTGCACACAGTTTGTACACATATTCATAATTACCCTTAATCAGCTTTATCCATGGGAGGAGAGTCTCAAAATGGCTGAATGGATCTAGCTGATGAAGAATATTTTCTGAAATGAATGTAACAAACCTAACTATTTTTTCTCTCTCCCTGAAGTCAGATTTGTATCCATGTACACCATCTGTTCCTCCAGAAAATGGAAAATTAGCTCCATGTTGACCTGGCAACAGTTTGTGGCATTATTTCCAACTGGTTCATTTAAAAAAACGCCAGAGTTTCCACTATGAAAACAAAACAATAACATGATGATACTTAAAGAAAAATAAATGCAATCACTAAATCATGTTTCCAACATTCATTTCACTCTTCAACATATGATGTCATTATCTTATTTCACCTGTAGTCTTATCTAATATTTCCTCCACTGGCAACATTGCTTAAATTCAGTCTTCCTGCTTACCTGGGAACAGAGTTGTCAGTTTCCATCAATCTCATTTAACAGGTGTCCAACAAAGGGTTTTAAAGCCATTTTTTCAAGCAATGTCTAGTTGTAATCTTTATATGAAAAAGAATTATTTTAAAGATAAAGTAGCATGTATTTGATGGAAAGTAATGGCAGGTGAAGTGGATTGGCAGATATGACACATTTGAAAAAAATCAATTTGTACAATTTTAGTGCTCATCAAAATGCCATATGCATATTTAACATAAATAATAAGAAAATTAACTTCTTTGTAAAAATTAATTGAAAATGGGTGTTTTGTTGTCTTAATATTTTAAAATTTGAAACATGTATATTTTTCATGAAGTTAATTTAGCAAAAGCCACCAAAGGAATGTAATAGATTGTAACAAATTATCTAACATTTGTGAATGAATTGCATTAATTTAATTTCTTTTTCACAGCTTCATTAGATATTTTAATGGCAAGTTTTTGAATAACTAGTAATATTAGAATTCTGACACTTATAGCTAAGTTATAATGTAAACATACGGAGGAAAACATAAATAATATTCGCTATAATATTCTGTATTAGCACTTCAATAAGTATTATCATTAATAATCTTTTAATAAGAAGTATAAAACGTTTCAGAAGAAATATATTAGTACTACCTTTTTCAATAGAAATAATGTTTCTTTCAGAGAGTCCGGTTTGGTGGTATGTTCCTTCAGACCTCTCTGAATGTGGCTGCCAATGGGGACTGACTGATAAGCCAATGATAATGGCACAGGGACCTATCTCTTCTGCATGTATTGGCCTTTTGGGAACCTATTCTATACGGATGCACACCTTATAAAAAAAATAAATAATGTTTCTTAAACATGTGAAAAAATTTAAATAGATACAAATCCTATTACGACATTAGTTAATATTGCACAACGTATTGAAATTATAATATCTTTGAAGGTGAAAGTGTTATTGTTCACTTAAAAATATAAATGGAGAGTAGAATATAAAAGTTTTTAGGAGTTTCACATGCTGTGAACAGAATCATACTGACAGTAAATGTTTAGTCAGCTTGTGAAAAAATAGAAAATCATAACACATGCTTAATAAGATTGTCACCACAGGTTTGGGAGCAAAAACAAATCAAAAGCATGGGTAAAACTTGCGGACAGGAGTTCTGGGCCAACTCCCAGGATATCAGCTGTCAATGATGTCTCTCTGGTGCCCAGACAAGAGAGGAAATAAGAATGAGATGTGTATGTAAACTGTGCATACCAGGAATGAGTGTAAAGTAGAGTATTATGTAGCAGGTTGTGTTTTCAAAACAACATCTTGGTACTCACTGAATCTGTGTGAAACAACAAACAAAAACAAACCTATAGGAATTTTTTCACTACCTCAAGATCTTTGGTGACTATGAGAAGTTTTTTGTAAACCATCCCGCTCTCCCTCTAATTGTTAAGTCTTAAGTATTTCTGTTTCTTGGAGGAGATGCCTTCTTTCCTACCCATCTCATCAGAATACACACACACACACACACACACACACACACACACACACACACACACATATATATATATATTATATCTTGGTTTCAGTAATTTTATTTCTTAGACACACAGTTTAATATATTCATGAAGTATCTTCAGATGAGAAATGTTCAAGAAGCAATTAAGAAAAATGTGAATTCATTATTTTAATCAAATGATTACTTTAAAAAAGACATTTTTACTTACACTTCTTTGTCTCTGCTTATGCCCAACTACTGTTATGCAGAATCATCATGTTTGCTCGGTTTGTCATGGGTTTACTTTACTCTTCACAATGCGCATACTCAGAAGGACACATTCCTCTTCTGTTAATTGGGGTTTTATATTCCAGGTAGCCTGGTGTGTAAGTAATATGCAATGTTTTCACTAAATATCAACACAATAAGTATGTATTTAATGAGTTCTTTTTGCCTTTTACAAAGGACTTATTAGAAAAGTCTGTCTGCATAGACAAGCTTACAAGACAGTTAGAAATGAAAGGCAGTATAATATGAAGACCTAATGAACCCCTCCACAGGAGGGGAAAGTGATGTAACCCTCTTTTGATTAAAACATTCTAAAGGACCTAAATAAGATTTAAAGTCACTTTTAGTTTTCTTTTCAATTACTTTGTTTTCTTCACTTTGTATTTTTCCAACCCTTCATTATCTCTTGACACTGTCATTTAGTTCTAGTTTTACTTGTCCATGCAAGGTTAATGGTAAATCATTTTAAATGCATAGCATGTCATTATTCTCATTGTTTTCTACTAAAACTTTAAATCAGTGATTTTCAGAGTTCATGTTTCTCTCTTCTTCCTTTTATTTACTTCAGTAGTTCCATGTAAATTTAAATATTTAGGCTCATCTATTTATATCTGTGTTCATATTCCCTAATATCAAATACCCAATAAGTGGTGCCCCGTAATACTGTCCTAAGGCTATACTGTAGGCTGTTTCTCTAAGGACTGATACATGAACACACTTATTGTTTTCAGTTTTATCTCTCAAAACAATTTTTCTTGCAAATGTAACTTTTCTGTTGTTTGAAATAACTGTTTACATAATATCCTTGACTTTCTCATGGACTTACACAAAATGTTTAATAAAGACTATAGTTCAACCATTAAGTATGGGTTTAAGATATAGTAATTAAATACACATATTTAGATAGAATGCATATTGAAATACATTTAATTCTCTATATGAGGCTTCCTGGAATTTGCAGAGTATACAAATGATGAGATGCAGCCAATGAAGGAAACTGTCACACTATTTTTATCTGTGTGAGACTGTCGGGGAAAACCTGTTTTTGAAAAATCACTGTGCAGAGACCTGGAGGAAAAAACCACTTTTTTCCATTTTATCTGCAGCTTATCTTCTGTATTATCTTGCATGTGCCTTGTTGTATCCAAGATATCAATTTATTTCTTCTGTGAGGTTACATGTTCTCCAATTCCACACATAGTCCTTGCAACTTTAGGGTTATTCCTTCTTGCATAAAGATAGATCTGGATATTTAGTGTAATTATCAAACTTTCTATTGTGACATCTTAATTTTAGTCAATGGTTAAAAATTAACTTTGTAATCAATAATAAAATTAATATTATCATCTCTATTTTTAGTGTATATTTCCTAAACTGGGACATAGATTCACTAGGAAATTATTTTGTCTCATTCTGTGAAACATATAGGTAAATATACAGGTATCTATTTCTTTGTACAGTACAGTTTGAATAATAAAATATTCTCATATAAACTTGAAATTTCATCATAACTGAAAACTGAACTAATATAGACAGATAGATATTTGAATTCATTCTTCTATTCCCAACTGAAAATTATTTTTGCATGTCAAATGGTGTTTAAATATTATAATAAGGTATAAAGTAATATAAATAAATATTGGCAAATATATATATATATATATATATACATATTTGGGATTATAACATCTTTTATATTTGTTTTTCCCCTTTCAAAACCTTTCCACATAGCCTTCTTCTCTCTTTCAAATTCATATACACTTTTTCCTTTATTTTGATTATATGCACACGTGTGCACTTGTAAGTTGCTATGTGCATAGATATGTGTGTGTGTGTGTATGGGAAAGAATAGTTTTTGAAAGATTATTAATCTAAGAAAAAAAAACAAGTAAGCCAGCATCTCTCTTTCTTTCTTTTGTGTCTATAAATATCCGTATGTGTAACCATAAATTAAAGCTAGAAAGACAATTTTTACTAAAAATACACTAATCGTTAAGTTTCACATTATCTTTTTTAATACTTCACTGTTTTGATAATTTATATATCTTTTCCTCGCAGAATGATCATGGTCTTTAATTTAAGTGCATAGAGCCCAATCACCACAGTGTGAACAGCGTAGCCTGGTTCTTCTTCTTCTTCTTCTTCTTCTTCTTTTTTTTTTTTTGAGGAAAATTTATTCATGAAACTTTTGTTCTGTTTTAGCAAGGCAGTTTAACATATGCTGGCTAAATTTTGTCTTCTTGTTACATCCTAAATCTGTTTTCATTCAGGTAGGTTGCTTTAGAGCTTCAAGCTAAAAAGGGATATTTAAAATCTTGAGAGAATTGATTCACACTCTGCTTGGCAGCTAAAGTTACAATCTTCGCCTTTGCTCACTCCTTGAATTTGATGAACTAAAAGATTAAGGCAGACTCACCACATGTGTAAACCAAATGCTTTTCATTCTCATATTGACTACACAATTAATTGCTTGTGGCATCCCAGAGAAAAGTCTTTCATTCCTGTTGGTAAATGCTTTACATAGACAAAAAGTAATGGGTGTTGTATTGAGAACAATATTTTATTTTTCTTCCTCGTTTAAAGTGACACTTGCCTGGATTTTCCTGTTGACAAAATGAAAAGGTCAGTCAGCAGTGATTGTTCTGTCACTTAAAGCACACAGCTTGCACGAGGCTTCTCTGGGTATAAACACATTGAGTTCCAAATAAAGCATGATTAAGTTTGGTACTGTAAAGGAAAATGATTTAAAGGTGAATTCGAACTCTGAGTTATCTACAGATATAAAACAATTCCTCCCAAAAAGAATGTGAAATATAGAATTGTTCAGTAGATGTTGTGAACACATTAAATTTTTATGTTTATGTGAATATTTGTATCAAATGTGCATTTGTGTGTGTAGCTGTGTGAGTCCGCACATGTGAATAAAAGCAGAAAAAAAAGAAAGATTAAGCATCCTTCTTTTCTATCACTCTCTACTTTATTCGCCTGATCCCACAGTCTCGATGACACTAGAATTAGGCCTTCCTCTCTGCCCTACATCTCTGATTGGCAAAGATCTGTGTGGCATTTCTTTACACAATATTGCAATAAATTCTACATAATGCACAGATGTAAATATTTATAGAACCGAGATTCAATAGATGGAATTATTTTCCCATATAGGGTAAATATATTATCTTCAAGCACATGGTCTCTAACACAAATGTGTTATACATGTACTAGAGAAAAAATGAGATAATTTATAAATATTTTCAAAAATGCTACTAAAGTGAGAGAAAACCAGGCAAAATGAATTAAGGTTCATTGATTCTAGAAGCTTGTCTTGTCAAACCTTGTTTTAAAATTAGTAGAGTAAGTTCAAGCACCATTGGTCAAAATTCTAATAATGTAACTTGCATGCTAATAATGAATTTGGACATAATGTTTAATCATTTAGACCCATAGATACAGTTTTTAAAAACATTTATGAGGCAGTGTATAAAAGAATGAATAAGAAAGCATGGTCATAATTATAAAACCTAATCACTTTGTTATTTTTATTTCTACTTGTTATTATCACATTTCTGACAATAGTCTGATAGTTGCCAAGGAAGGCACCATGACTGTCTTTAAGTTTCTAAGATTATGAGCAGAAAGTCTGATAGTGAAATAAAAGAAGCGATACCTTGTTGTATGAAAACTGCTTGTTTGTTCCCAACTGCTCAGCCCTGAAATAATCACACAAAAACCAAATTATTTGCAATACTGTTTGGCCAATTGTTTAAGTGTATTTCTGACTAACTCATATCTTAAATTAACCCATCTCCAGTAATCTGTGTATCACCACGAGGCTGTGGCTTACTGGGTAAAGTTCTGTACTTGGTGACTGTCTCCAGCAGAGCTCTATGGCTTCTTTCGACTCCGCATTCTCCCTCCCAGCATTCATTTTACGTTCCCCTGACTACCTCTGTTCTGCCCTGCTATACGTAAAAAAACAGTTTCTTTATTAATCAATGGTAATCACAGCATACAGAGAAAAATCTCACATCACCTCCCCTTTTCTCTGTAAATGAAAAGGAAAGTTTTAATATTAACATAGTATAATTACATATAACAAAACAGGTAGGAAAATTGTAACTATGTATTCTTCAAATCCATCAAAGACTCCAGAATGATATAATATTACCTAAGTAAACAGGAAGTGGTTTGTAAACAACTTCCAAATCTCTAGAATTGAAAGAGACATCTCCTTCCCCCTCACCCTTTCTCCTATCCCCCCTCCTCTACTCTCTACCTTATCCTCCTGCCCCCGCCGTGCTTTTAACTTTTTCCCAGTGATATTATTTGCTTCCAGTTTCCAGGAGAATCTATATATGTTTTTCTTCGGGTTCACCTTGCTCTCTAGCTTCTCTAGGTTTGTGTGGTATGAGCTTAATGTCCTTTGTTTATGGTTAAAATCCACTAATGAGTGAGTACATACCATACTCATCTTTTTGGGTCTGGGTTATCTCAGTAAGGATAGTGTTTTCTATTTCCATCCATTTGCCTGCAAAATTCAAGATGCCATTGCTTTTTACCGCTGAGTAGTATTCTAATGTGTATATATTCCACACTTTCTAGATCCATTCTTCCATTGAGGGGCACCTAGGTTGTTTCCAGGTTCTGGCTATTACAATAATGCTGCTATGAACACAGTTGCCCAAATGTTTTTGTGGTATTGTTGGGCATCTCTTGGGTTATTCTCAAAAGTGGTATTGCTGGATCCTGAGGTAGGTAGATTCCAGTTTCATGAGAAACTGCCACACTGATTTCCAAAGTGGTTGCACAAGTTTGCATTCCCACCAGCAATGGAGGAGTGTTCCCCTTACTCCACATCCTCTCTAGGTTATCGTTGGTGTTTTTGATTTTAGCCATTCTGACAGGTGTAAGATGGTACCTCAAAGTTGTTTTGATTTGCATTTTCCTGATCGCTAAGGAAGTTGAACATGACCTTAAGTATCTTTCAGCCATTCGAACTTCTTCTGTTGAGAATTCTCTGTTTAGATCATTTCCCCGTTTTTTTAATTGAGGCATTTAGAATTTTTATGTCCAATTTCTTCAGTTTTTTTTGCATATTTTGGAGATCAGGCCTTTGTTTGATGTGGGGTTAGTGAAGATCTTCTCCCATTCAGTAGGATGTCTTTTTGTAAGCTGGACAGAGAGGGAGGGTGGAGATGGAGAAAGGGTGATTATTGGAGAGGGGAATGAGATATTATGAGTCATTTTAGGTTTGGCAAGATACTTGGCTCTAGAGGGGATCCCAGGGGTCCTCAGGGATGTCCCCAGCTAGGTATTTGTGCAGCAGAGGAGAGAGTGCCTGAACTAGCCTTGTCCCATGGTCATATTGATGAGTATCTTGATTGATAGAGGTGATCAAATATTTGAAATGACATATTCTGAAGGTCTCTGAAAGATCTAAAGAATACCTATGTAACTGAAATCTCTCTCTATATATATAGAAAACCTAACTAACATGATTACACACTTGACTATTATAGATGATTATCTATTAACCTATATTTCTTAATTATACATTACATTTTTAAATGAACTGAACAAACACAATACCTTACTCAAGAGCAGAAGTATACATACATAACAAAATTGACCCTAAATCTGTATCAACAAACCAAATTCCATAAAAATACAAATCTCTATAGCATATCCCCCTTTAATTTTAAACAAACATTTATAAACAATATTTGGGAATATGGGAATAGTACTATCTAAATTGCCTCCTACTTTTTGTTTGGTGAAGTATTTTGGGGGGTGTTCATGGTGACCTTTTGGTGGATCTTGGGTTTATCCAACCACAATAGTCTGGAATTAATCCATAGATTCTCAACTTATATGGAAACAAAAGTAGAACCACTTTTTCAAAGCAACAAATCCTTAGACCCAAATTTTGAGGTCAAGATACTTTTTTGTTGGTTTAACTTAGCAGTCTATACCATGAAATTTCTCACTGTACTTAACTCCTTCACATAATCAAGACTCTCTTTGAAGTTTCCATCTTTACATCACTCATTTTTTACTTCTCCTTTACTTTTTTACTATTTTAATATTTATTTTAATATCTTTACTCCTTTAATCTATGACTGTCTATACTCTTTTATATTACATTTACTGTCTCTTTTTCTTCTCTCTCCCAAGGCTACATATGCTTTTAAAACACACTATGTCTTATTTAGAGATCTTTTATATCTGAATCTGTCCTATTGTGTATCTGAAATCCTTTTCTGATCAGAAGTACCATCTTCCTTTTTTAAAAAAATTGCTAAACAGGTATGGGTAGAGTCAACACAACCCTTCCTGTTTGTTCCCCCCAGTACATCCTGGAGGAGCTCTGTTTATCACCTCTGCAAGCCATGCACACTGCCCCAGTTCTAAGTATACATTGGGTCTAGTTGTGCCATTAAGCAGTTTATAACACACTGCTCACAAAAGCCATTTAAATGCTTCTTGGCCTGACCTCCGGGAAGAGTCAGAGTCATTTGTGCTACTGAACTATGATGCTGCTGTTTTGAAACCATGTGGTTTTT
>JAQHUG010000224.1:2694846-2709835 GCA_028555095.1 Dicrostonyx torquatus | reverse complement strand
AAATAAATGATTTGACATCTTTTAATATCGATAAAATACATATTAAATAATTTAATCAAAATATGGATTGTAAACCAGGTATATGTTTTCTAGATACTGTGTTTATTTGATCAGTATGTAAGCTGTAAAAGAAATGGAAAATAAGCAATCAGATTTATGGGATAAAAACAATGTATGGGACTAGAATAAAATAATTTTCTTTTTTAAAAGAAACTAGATTTTGAGCACAGATAGAGGTTATAGCAAAGAATCATTAGATATTAAGTTTTAATTGCTTATCTGGCACCTTTGTTAGCTTCTTGAAATATACTCAAGAAAGCTACAAGCTCTGATACACAGCTTGACCTCCAAAAAGAATGAGAATTGCATTCTTTCAGGAATAAAATGGTTAGTACAAAAGAAATATTTATAGATTAAAGGTCAAGAGTAGAGGAAGTCTACTCCAGTATGTCTCAACATTAATAATTAATGAAGGATATGTGACTGGAATTGTGAAAAAGCAAATGAGAAAAAAATAACTGCATATGTTGAGATATTGATAATTAGCTTAGAGAGAACTCTGACTGGCAAAGTCTGTACAGTTAACTGTGTGTAATCAGCAAGATGTGAAGCTGAAATGACATCCAGTTGGAACTTCGATGCATTCTTGTAGCTGAATATGCAAAATGGTCAGTGTGACCCACTGTTACGACTCTACTTGTCAGGGATTTATAAAGCAAACAGAAAACATATCCAGCAAACATCTCAAATGTATTTTTCTATCTGAGAAGATGTATGAGTTGCATTCAGAACCTGGAATGGTATACTTTAAGAGAATGAGGGATGATGGTATTATAGTTGAATGACAATGTTGCAGGAGATGTTAGTGAATTGGAGATATAGAGAGGTCACTGTTGCTTTTTATTTACAAAGAGATGGAGTGCTTTTACCTCCAACTGTGTCATAACAGAGTTCTCTGTGATTCTACACCTTAAGAAGTCATATATTCCTTTGAATTCACCTGACTTCCAGCTTTGGTGCTACATTTTTGGTAAATGTATATGCTATACTAAGCTAAATTCTTTAATCATTTTTGAAAGTCTTACTCTCACAGTTAATAAGATATGCTAAGTGATAGGTGACAGTTAAATGCAGCAAATGATAGAGACCTAAGCATTTAAAATTAGCCATAGTGTAAGCCATGCAGCCAAAAATGTCTCTCTAAATCTGTCATGTTTTCTTTGTAATTCTGCACCTAATGTCTACCTAAAGAAAAAAAAAGTATTTTTAGCTCACCTAGGATGCCCAGCCTTAGAAAATAGGAGTGTTGTAACTACCATGATTCTTTTATTTTACTTAAGAGCTTCCTTTTTTACAGTGTTTCTCATTAAAATGATTTTAATATCTTGTCTGGGTATTTTTGCTCTAACACTGGGCTGTAACTTCACATTCTCTAGTGCTCTGGTTATTTTTAATCAAAAGTTCAAGATTTCATATATAGTAGTTAATATCTAATGTCATTGTCAAATTTAAATGTTACTAATGCCATTGTCTTTGATTCCCCCACACAATGCCTTTCCCATTATCCTCTGCCCTTATCTTGTTGATCTCCTTTCTTCACTAAGTAGTACTCCCCTTTCATTTCACATCATATCTATTTCTTTGCCACTTTTTAAATAATTATTTAATTAATTTGTTTCTTATCAGCCTAATACTGTTCCCCTCCCTCCTTTCTTCCCATTACCTCCCCAAACTTCCCCAGTTCCTCATCCACTCCCTCTCCCTTCACTTAGGTAAAGTCTAAGCTTCTCATGTAAAACAGCCAGTCATGACATAACAAGTGGCAACAAGGCTAGGATCCTCCTCTCCTATTAAGGCTGAATGAGGTGAACCAGTAGGAGGATATGCTCCCAACAACAGGCACTAGAGTCAGAGATAAGGCACTGCCCCTTCTTCTAGGAGTCGCAAAAGAAGACCAAGCCATAGAACTGCAACACATGTACTTGCAGAGGTCCCAGGTCAGTTCTATGGAAGTTCTCTGGCGGTTCAGTTCCCATGAGTCCCCATGAGCCTAAGTTAGTTGACTCTGTGTGTTAACCAAGGGTGTTCTTGGCACCACTGGATCCCATAATCTTTCCTTCCCCTATTCCATGGGATTCTTGGATGTTCACCTAATGTTTGGTTGTGGGTCTTTGCAGCTATTTCCAGAAGTTACTTGTGAAGCCTCTCTGATGACAATTGGAATAGGCAATGGTCTCTGAGTATAACAGAAAATCACTGGAAATCATATTATCGATTTTTTTTTCCTTTTGACAGTAATGTTTATTTCTGTCCCAGGTCTCTAAGCTGTCTATTCTCTGTGTCCTGGCCATGCAAACATTTTCAGGGGTTGGCTTCATGTTATAGCATAGGTCTCAAGCTGGATCAGTCATTCATTGGCCATTCTGTTAATTTTTGTGCCACCTTTGTCTCAACATATCTTGTAGGCAGGGCAAATTGTAGGTCAGAAATTGTGTGGCTGGGTTGGAGTCCTAATCCTCCACTGAAAGTCTTTCCTTGTTACAGGACATGACCATATAGCTTCTGAATCTTCCATTGCTAGGAGCCTTTGCTAGTGTCACCCTCATAGATTCCTGGAAGTTTATATTGCACTAGGTTTTGAACTTATCCTAGAATCCTAGAGATGCTCCTGATACCAGTTGTCTCTCCCAGCACTGTCTCCCTCCATCCTCCATCTTTCTGATTCCTTCTGCTCCCATGTCCTCCTACACCCAGACCTCCCCCTCTATCCATCTGTGATGTTTGTTTGATTTTTCCATTTACAATGAGATTTATGTGTCCCCACTTGAGTCTTCTTTGTTAATTAGCTTCTTTGGGTCTATGGATTATAGCTTTGTTATCTTTTATTTTATGGCTATGATCTACCTATAAGTGAGTTCATACCATGCTAGTCTTTCTCTAACTGGGTTATCTCAATCAGCACAATCTTTTCTAGTTCCTTTCAATTAGCATCAAATTTCATGATGCCATTCTTTTTAGCAAATATGCAATGCTCCATTGTTTAAATGTATGGTATTTTCTTTTATCTATTCTTCAGTTGGTATACATCTAGGTGGTTTCCAGCTTCTGGCTTGACTAATAAAGCCAATATGAACATAGTTGAGTAAGTGTTCTTATAGTATAGTAGAACATGTTTTGAGTATAAGCCCAGATGCAATTGCTGGATTTTGAGGCACATTGATTCCCAATTTTCTGAGAAACTGCCATAGTAATTTCTAAAGTGTCTGTACAAGTTTTCACTCCCACCAGCAATGGAGGAGTTTCCATTTTTTTTTTATCCATGACAGCATATGCTGTCACTTGTGGTTTTGTTCTTAGCCATTCTGACAGGTTTAAGATGGAATTGTAGGTAATTTTGATTTGCATTTCTCTGTTTCTTAAAGGTATTGGACATTTCTTTAAGTGTTTCTTGGTCATAAGAGATTGTTCTGTTAAAAATTCTCTATATATGTATATAAAATTCTCTATTTATAATTGGATTACTTAATTTGTTGATGTCTAGTTTCTTGAGATTTTAAATATTTTGGAATAGACCACTGTCAGATGTGAGGTTGATGAAGATCCTTTTCCCATTCTTTAAGATGCCATTTTGACCTTTTGACAGTGTCCTTTGCCTTACAGACATTACATTGTCATTATGCTGCAAGCCATACCCAACATTAAAATAAATGGAGAGAAACCTAAAGCAATTCCACTAAAATCTGGAAAAAGACAAAGCTGCCCACTATCTTCATATCTGTTCAATATAGTACTTGAAGTTTTAGTTGCAGCAGTATGACAACTAAAGGAGATCAAATACATACAAACTGGAAAGGAAGAGGCAAAATATCACTATTTGAAGCTGATATAATGGTATATATAAGCAACCACAAATATTCTACCAGGGAACTCCTATAGCTGATAAGCACATTCAGAAAAAAGACTGAAAAATCAGTAGCCTTCCTATACATAAATTATAAATTGGCTGAGAAATTAAGAAAATAATTCCATTTACAATAGCCACAAATAACATGTATATTTTGGTTTAACTATAAACCAGCAAATGAAAGACCTATATGGTAAGAACTTGAAGTCTTTGAAGAAAGATATTGAAGAAGGTATCAGAACAAAGAAAGAGCCCCACACTCATGGATCGATAGAATTAACATAGTAAAAATGGATACTTTAACAAAAACAAATTACACATCCAATGTAGTTCACATCAAAATTCCACCACAATTCATTACAGAATTTGAAAGATCAATACTCAACTTCATATGGAACAACAACAAGCAAAACTAGGATAGCTAAAACAATCCTGTACAATAAAAAAACTTCTGGAGGCATTGCTACCACTGATTTTAAGCTGTATTGCAGAGCTGTTGTAATAAAAACCTCAGAGTATTGGCATAAAAACAAACAGATTGATCAATAGGACCAAATCAAAGACCCAGACATAAATCTCTACACCCAAGAACAGCCTATACTTGATAAAGAAGCAAGAAATAAACAATGGAAGAGGGAACGTGTCTTCAACAAATGGTGCTGAAATAACTGGTTGTAGACTTTTAGTAGAATGCAATTACACACACACACATACACACACACACACACACACACACACACACGCACGTACACACACACACACCTCCCTGGAAAATACTCAAATCCAAGAGGACTAAAAATCTCAACATAAAACCAGATACACTGAAGCTCAGACAAGAAAAGCTCAGGAAAGGCACTGAGGTCAACGGTAAATGGTGTCGCATTAAACTGAAACGTTTCTTTACCCTCTTTTTTACCCATATCATCTCTGTTAAGATTTCTCCATTACTTTTAAGGTATGCATTCTAATATCATGACCTTTACCAATACACCTATCTATAAATTTTAATCGAGATTCTTCACAATTGAGAAAACAAGCCATTCATTTTTATGGAAAATGGCTTGTTTTGTTTAACATAATGATCTGCAGTTATGTCTATTTTCCTACAAATGCAATGATTTAGTTTTTAATAAAATTTTATTGTACATTATTTATCCATTCATTTAGAGATAACATGTAAGTGATACATTTTGAATACATTGACAATAAACATGAATGTGAAGGCATTTCTGGAAAACTGAAATATAATACTTTGGGTATATATGTAAAAATAATGTATAGTTTTGTTATGTGATAATTTCTATTTTAACTTTTTTTGAGAAAACTCTGCATTGGTTAAATATTTATTAGTCATGTATTTCTTCTTTTGAGAAGTGTCAATTTGTAAATTTGATTTCAGGTTACTTAATTTTTAAATGATTCTTTTATATTCTATATACTAATACATTGCCTGATGTGTATTTGATAAAGTATTTCCTTACTTTCAGGGCTGTTTTTACACTGTGGTGATTGTTTCCTTTGTTATACATGAGTTTTTTGACATACTATATTTGTTTCAAAACATTTAATTTTACATAACCTCATTTTTCTGGTTTTATGATTGCTTCCTGGTATATCAGAGTTCTCTGCAGAAACTTCCTGCTTATACATATATTTTGAAGCATTTTAAAATTTTTCAGCTCTTGCACGAACAACTTGGATATATTTTAAATTATTTTCTGTGCAACATGGGGACTGCTGTTAATGTTTAATTCATTTCACATATTTAGGAACCCCAAGGAGAGTCCATTACCTGTGGTGTAGCAGGCACCAGAGGCCTAAAACCAGACCAATGACTCACGGCAATGAACACTTGCAAGTCAAGATATTTAGAGAAAAGGGTAAATTGTGTTACTCACTGGGAAAAACTACAACTTCCATGACAAGAAATTTTGTTGTTGTTGTTGTTCTATGCTTGCTTATTTGTTTTGTTTGATTTTTGGTTTTGTTTAAATTTAGTTTTGTTTTAGGGAGAAGTTACAAGGGCAGAGAGGGAATTCAAGGAAATATGGAGATAAGTGGGGTTGGAATGAATGATGTGAAATCTACGAAGAATCAATAATTTTTTTAAAAAGTGTAAGTTCATTTCTTGGGACCTCTGAAACAGTGAACATTATTCAGAAGTTTATATACCAAATATTACAGACCGAAGGCTATCAACTTTCAGAGTTGGTCTCTATTGACTAGTTCTGTTTTGGCCACTGAGGTGGTTTCTTTAACCATTTACAGTTAGAACTGAGCTGCCTATTATGCTGCAGTAGTTGCTTGCCATTGTCTATCTCTCCTTCTTTCCAGGAATGCCTCCTAGGGATGTATATCATCCTTTTTCTGGTGTTAAGTTACTTTCAGGTTGTTAAGTTAATTGGCTATTTAGTTATTTTAGTGCTTATTTTAATAATTGGTTGCCTATTATTATTAGATTCTATGTAGAAACAATAGATAGAATTTCTAAAACATGATATTAAAATGCATTTTATATTTCTTTTACCTTTTGAAGTTATAATACAATGCATTTTTCTCCCATTACCTTTTAACCCTCTAAACACTCCTATCTAGACTCTTGCTGTTTTTTGAATTCATAGCTTCCTTTTATATTAACTGTTTATAAATACAGGTATCTATTTAATAGTTACATATATAATAATTGTATATACAGTTGACACACTATATATATATGTATGTGTAATATATATATATATGTGTAATATATATATATATATATGCCAAAATTTATGTTCTGAAATACATAAACATAAGGGATTAATTCTGTGCCTTGTTACTTGTGTTTATACGTTTTTACTGTTGATGATTTATTACTTGATAACCAACTGGTGTGCTCTTCTTTGGGGAAGACTATTTCTCTTGCTCTAAGCATTCCTTAACTGTCTATAGTGATTTGTGTAGACTTGAAGCTTTGAGCTTTTCTCTGTCCACATTACTCTGTTTCTTGTCAGCATTGTTCAGTTCATATTTAGGTACTCATGTCGTAGAGATGGGTGTAGCTTCTGACATTCCTAGGAAACACATGCTTAAAGTAAACTTTGTGTTCTGACACTCCTTCCAATAACTCTGCACCCATTTTGGAAATGATACCTGAGTAAAGTAATGTTGTTGAATATGTGTCAGTTGAGACTGGGAGACCCAACCCTTAATTTTGCATGTTTGTAGTATTTTGTCATGGTACCAAACAATAAAAAAAGCAAACAACAGAGAAGGAAAGCTGTAGGGGAAATGTTGCGGGCTTATTGTTGCTTCCTGTAGTGTGTTTCCTGTTTCCCTGGGGAGGATGGGCAGGGTAATAAGATGCAGAGGCAACAACACAGACTCTGAAAGATTCCAATGTAAAAAGGGTTGGGATTTTAATGGGATTAGGGAAAGTTGCCACAGGAACATTTTTGGTTCATCCTTTTGAAAATGGCAGTCACTGCTAGTGTACTGAGACTGGCTAGGAGTGCATGTTATTAGTTACCATGCTTTTGTTCTGCTGACAGGTTGCTATGACCAATTTTGCTTATTTATTGTGAGTTTGCATACACTTGTTTATGCTTTTGTTATTCCTCAGGGAAAGGGTGATTCTCACTCATTCACTGTTAGTAGGGTTGCGAACTTGTCTACCACTCTGGAAATCAGTGAGGAAGATCTCAAGCAGATTAAAAAATTTACCAATGATTCAGCTATATTACCCCATAGCATATACCCAAAGGACTCAATAGACTACTTTACTCATCTTTGATTATCCATAGTCACTGCTGCTCTATTCATAATACCTATAAAATAAAGACAACCATAATACCTCTAAACCGATAAGAGGATAATGAAAGTATGCCACATATACAATATGGAATACTATATAACCTTTAAAAATGAAATCATGAGCTTTTCAGGTACGCATGAATCCAGAAAAATAAATGTTGAGTGTGGCAAGGCCCTAAACTCCAAGTCATCAGATATGAGTACATATTGTAGAATAATTGCAGAAACCAGGAACAGAAAAAGAGACATTACCTATGTGGCAGTGGAAGAGCACTAAAGAAGAGAATAACAGCATAAAAGTTATATGATGGGAGGAATGGAGGACTCTAACTTGGAAGGGACATCAAAATATTACAGAAGAAAGAGAAAGAAGGGTAAATAGCAGTAAGGATATGTGAAAGTCAAGAGGTATCATACTAATCTAAAAAAATACCTGTACTACACATAAGTCTTTATGTAAATATACATATATAATTTAAAAGAAATTGCTTCTTCTGTTTGACAATGTTCCGTCCAAAACTCATACACCATCTAACTAAAACTCAACACTAGGCATAAAAACTTCTCCAGAGTTTTGCTCATCGTTTTCCAAGAGCCTCTCCAAACATTATTGGATATTGCTATTGCACTTGGTTCCCCCCTCACCCATAGAGATGGAAGGCAAGTCACTACTGAAGAAGACACCATGCATTTCAGACACATATCTCAGTAACCCCTGAGCTAGATATAACCTGAAAATCTTCTTGAAAACTAACTTTCACAGTACCAAAGACACAGAATTAGCTTTACAATGAGGGAGTCAACCAACATGTCTATCTAACTATGACAGCTATAAACCACAATAACAGGCAGTATTGCATGACGATTTTAATTGTTCAGTGGTGGAAATATAACTTGGCAGTAAACAACATATCTCAATCTTTACCAAACAAGAGGGAAATCATGCTTGGTAGTGAAAGTCATGGATAGAGTAGGAGAGCCTATGACTACCAATTTACTAAGTCAAAATAATGTCTTACTACATTCTAAATATTTGTTCTCATACACACAAATAAGTGTAGTCCTTACTTATCACCAAGAAACTAATCTTTTCAACAAACAGTAACTAAGATTTAATCAATAGATTTCTCTTCAAGATGGAAACCATTGATCTATATACATCATATAAAGTGAGAAAACAGGATTCATGTCTACTGTTACTGATATACATTGTCATAACCAAAAAGTAAAGGCAAAGCTTGAATTGTAATAATTGCTTTCTTGCTCCTAATTTGCCTATCAATACATCCTAAGTATTATTGCTCTTTCTTTTTTAATTTTGAGAATATAATAATAATATCCCTTTTCTTTCCTACCTTCAAACCTTCTAGAGATTAGTTCTCTGTAGTATTTTGTGTAGTGATGAGGTCATGTGGACTTTCCCAAATCCATTTAGGCATGTAATTGGTGTATTCATTTTTCAGTTGACATTGACATGCCTCATTTGTTTTGTGGTTAGATATGACACAGAATTCTCACATACAGTTTTTAGTTACTATTTAATTCACATATAGCTAATCATTACTACAGATTAAAATTATGTATCATGATATAGACATATCTATATATTTTATTTTGTTGTTCATTTAAAAAATTAAGTTTTCCAAGTTCATATATGTAGCTGCCATTTTGACAGCTTCCCTAGAAGATGAACATTTACTTACTTACAGGATCTAAGCAAAATATGATTTTTCCTTAAAAATCAAACTGCGGTTCTTTTGTGTTTCACTTTCTTCATTACTGCATGCCTTTTCCAATACTGTATCATCTCCTGATAATACTATACTGAATTGTACCTATTGTTCTTTGTACATACAGTATTCATGTCTGTGTAATTGCAATCTATATAATTTAAATCAACATTAAGGGAATGTTTATATTAATACTCTTGTTTATACTTTCCCTTGTACTCAGGAAAATTACTGTATCCATGTGATTTGCTTTCAGTCCAGTTTTATCATATCACATCCTTTCTACACATTGTATCCCTGATGACTCTCAATCAGTTTTAAAATAATGAATGGCGAGTCAATGTACACTGCAGAGTCTTTGTATTTACCTACTTTAATTACAGTCTCCTGGATATGCATACAGCTGTTTTTAATGAGAATGTCAGCACATAAGCTACTCATATAGTGATCATGAGACCACCATTACTTCTTCAAAGTCAAAGTATGACAGGTATTTGATCTCTTATATCTCATTCTCTGAAATAATTCTGCTATTGTGTTGGTACTTTAGTTTTGTACTAAAATAAAAGAAATTGCATGTAGTAAACTAATTTTCGTTCTATTAAATCTTGCATCCCTGTATCAAAAATATGTCTAAGACACTAGTTAGCTAACTAGTTAATGCTTGTGTTTATGTCACAAGAATGACTGAAACAACTAAAAATTGAAGGGAGTTTTATGAATCTAGTATACATAAACAATTTTCAGGCTGCTTTTATAAGAAAAAATGAAGTTGGATACTTTCCTGGTTTGTATAGGAAATGAGACTAAGCAACCCTAGCTTGAGAAGCAGAAATCTGTTTTCTAATATTCATGATGGATTTGTAACTCATTTGATTTTTTGCAGGATTTTGTGAAAAGCACAAGGATGAGGATTATTTTGATTTTCTTTTTGTTAAAATCAACATGGATTAGATATAGCAATATTCTAAAGAGCTTAAGCAAGTCATGGTTTGTGGATTTTTCTACTTGATAGACCACTGAATATCACTTAATGTATTTTACTCTAGATTAAGAACTAAGCAAATCTTCTGTATATACTTTAATCATATGCCATTTAATATAGAGCAAATTGCTGAACTCAGAAATCATATTAATGAGATTTGAACTCTAACCAGAGATTTTGTATTCAGTATATTAATACATTTATATATATTCATTCTTTTGTTATATTTTTACTAGATATTTTATTCTTTTTGCACCTTTTTACTTTTGTTTCTAAAATGTGTGTATGTAGGTTTTTTGCATCTATTTTGTATAAAAACATACAAATTTAAAAGCATGCTTTTCACTATTTCTGTTTTATGTACAAAAATTTAAGTGCTGGGTAACTTGAACACATTTTAAATTTCTTCTTTATTTTTCATTTCTGTATTTGTATATTGGAAATAAAGTGAAATATCGTCTAACTTTGTTTTTATTTAAGTTATCCTTGTTAATCTAGCAATATTCTCCCTCATTTAGGCATTTTAAAATTAAACAAGTTGTCATAGACAAATCTTTTGAATATATTCATTTATTTATAAATCATTAGGAATTTCGATGTGACATAAACAGAAACACACACGCAATCAAATAACCAGTTTTGATGCCCAGTTCCAATGGATACACCTGCAACACAAGGCCCACACCTATACTCAGCAACATTATAGAAGAGGGGACACAAAAACCTTAAGACTCTCAGAAATGGGGTGAGTTTGCCGTTACACTGTGCCTCTTAGAAATGTTAGAATTTGCACCCATCAAGTTTCACAGGCATGCCTAAACATGGGCTGATCAAGTACAACAATGATAGACATGTAAAGTTGATGAGAGGCAGTCCAGGAGGTCTCAATTTATTACTGTCCATTCATCAGATTGATTTTCTCTTTTAATGACTCATAATGCAAGTTTGCAGTGCTGCAGCTAGCATATTTCCTTATTTTGGTACCATTTGCATTCTACTATTTGTGACTAAAGAACAATTATTTCTTGTAATTGACTTTGTATCCAGGAACAGTTAATATTCTAGTGTCGATGACTGACTTACATTATCCTTATGATGCTTGCTAAATACAATGTAATTGGCGTGTGCAGACAACCCCCTTCACTTTATTTTCCTTTTTCCTATGTTATCTTTCATTTTCTCTTTCTTTAATTATTTTATTTTTTCTTGTTTTTATTATAAAATTAATAACTCCAAAACATATGGAATAGAGGTAATTGCAGATCTTAAAGGGAAAGTGTTCTCTGTTCTAAAGAGACTGTAATGTTTACTGTATCTATTTTGAAAATTATCTTTACCATATTGAGAAAGTGTCCTCTACTTGTATTTTCTAATAGATTTAATCAAGTTATCAAACAACCTAAATATGTTTAATATTTTTAAATTGTTCATTTTCTTTTCTTTACTCTTGATTCATTTTCAAATGTTAAACTTTTAACATTTATTAATTAGGCTATCATATATAACATGTTTTATGTTTTGCTAGATACAGTTTGAAAATTGCTAAGCATTTTAAAATTTGAACCAATTATGATAGTTATCTCTAACCTCATTTTAAAAGTCTTTCTGAGAATTAAAGATGCAATGACTAAAACATCAAATTGGCAATAATTATACCCTCTTTCTTCTCTAAAGTCTTAATCAATTTCACCTTTAAATATGACAGAGTTCACCACTTTGGCATTCTTTGTCAATGTGTGCCTGCTGGCACCAATTTTGGTAAATTTAATCTTAGTCAATAGTGGAATATTGAAGTTTTCTATATTCGCTTTTCATGGATTTGTGTAAGCAATTGTACAAAGTGTATAAAATAATGGATTTAATTAGAACACTTGTAAAGTTGTATTTTTTATAAAATAGAGTCCCACCATACTCATTTCTCATACATGTTTCCAATGACTACCACTATTTGATGTTGTACTCCATCCCTGTAGCCCTATTTTTATTTTTTCATATTTTTGTTTTTAACCTAACCTTGTTATAAAAGAGAAATCTTGTGAAACCTGTTTATATAACACTCCACAGTGTGTGTGTGTGTGTGTGTGTGTGTGTGTGTGTGTGTGTGTGTGTAATATTTCCTTTATCTAGTAATTTTCTTGTCATGGTTATATCCGCTGATTTCATGAAATGAATAATGTAAGCAGTATGTCAAAAACAATGGTATGTAGGTATTTGTATTGGGTACCTGTTTTAATTCCTTTAATTTAACAATGTGTTGCTGGGTCATATGGTAGCTGCAATTTCAGTTTATTGAGGAACCTTCATATGGATTATTATAAGTGTGTGTAGTGATGTGTGTTTTGACCAAGTGCATGTCTGGGTTGATTTTTCACACATACACATCCTTACCAACATTTTCCATTAGTTGTCTGCTTACTCTTATTATTTATATCAATGTACCTTTAAAATTGTCACACAGTTACATTTTGTACAATGAGATTTGGTCTCCATATCCCTGTAATTTCTCCTTTCTCCGCTTTCCCTTTTGACTACTCTTCTGTGTTTACTTGGACAGTTTCATTTCCACTTTTATGTCATACATATATACATGATCTTAGGATCTGAATAAAATCTAGGTATAAAAAGTTACAGAGAATCTAATATTTCACTTTTTGAGAATGATTTAATTTACTTATTATTCTTACCTACAGTTTACACATTTTTCCTGAAGACAAAATTACTGTTTTTCTTCTTTGTAACTGAAACAAATCCACACAATATATCGTTTATTCATTGCTATGCTGTTGAAAATCTTCTTTGGTTCCATAGTTTAGGCATAGTGAGCAGCGAGGCAATAAACATTGATGTAGAAGTTTTCATTTTATAGTCATTTATTTTCACTATTATCTAAAACTTTTGATTGTGATTTAAATGACCTTTTACATTTTTTAATTGTTAGCTTAATATTTTAAAATTTGTTTTAAAATAAAAAATTTCCTTATAGCATTTTCATCTGTACTTCATTTTAGTTGATTCTCTTTTCCTATTATGTGAACTCTTTTCTGTTAACTCACATTTAACTAAGAGTATTGCTATTTCAAATTTTGTACTTTTTATGGTACATAGTCTCTTTTCTCTCCCCTTAAAATCTGTTTACATTGTCTCCTTTTTCTCCCCTTAAAACCTGTTTCCATCTCATGGGCACTTATAGTTTCTTGTTTATACTCCCACTTATCTCTACCTAGTTATACACACTTAATAAATCCATACTGAAAAGAGAACAAAAGATATTTTTTTCTTATTTTTGTAGTTTCTGGCACCTGGCTCCCAGCCACAGGTCTGCTTTTGGCCCTGACTAGCTAATACCTGGAATAATTACACACAAACTGGATTCATTTAACACACTGCCTGGTCATTAGTTCTAGCCTTTATTGGCTAACTTTTACATATCATTTTAACCCATATCTAGTAATCTGTGTATCACCACATGGTCGTGGCTTACTGGGAAGATTCTAATCAAAGTCCATCTTGGGCTGGAGAAACATGGCGTCTAACCCAGTGCCTTCTTTTCTCCTAGCCTTTCATTCTGTCTACTCTGCCCACCTAAGGGCTGCCCTATCAAAAGGCCAAGGCAGTTTCTTTATTCAACCAATGAAAGCAACAGAAATACAGAGGGACCCTCCTACACCATATTTTCTTTCCAAATATCGTTGTCATTTATAGGTAGAAAACACTGATCTCATATTACCAGTCTCAGTTTTACTATTTGACTAAAATTATTAGTTACATTAAAACTTTCCCAGCTTGGATGTGCACAGGTTTTATACATTCTGTTGTACTATCTATGAGTTCACATATTCAGCCCATTCTATTGGATCCAGAAGACAATGTTTCTTTGCAGTCATCTAT
This sequence comes from Dicrostonyx torquatus, assembly GCA_028555095.1. NCBI lineage: Eukaryota > Metazoa > Chordata > Mammalia > Rodentia > Cricetidae > Dicrostonyx > Dicrostonyx torquatus. The sequence goes on along the minus strand of JAQHUG010000224.1, from coordinate 2,695,536 downwards.
TTTTCATTCCTTTTTTGCCTCCTCTTCTGGGATGATTCCTAAGGCTATGCAGAGTGGCTGTGAGCATGTATGTATGTATGTATGTATGTATGTATGTATGTATGTATATGATATATATGTAATATGTATCTGTAATTCATATTTATATAGATTAATCAAAAGGGATAGACAGTTTTCTTTATAATTGTAGCACCTGGTTAAGCTGAACACAAACCAGTAGAAGACCACATATCCAAAAAACTTTTGAGTAGCATAATTTGTTCTTAAACAGTTTAAAAATAAAAATAAGTTTAAAAATGTAAATAAAGTTGAGTTGGAAGGGAGGGTGATTGTTTTGGAAAGAGTTTTGAGAGATGTGGCTATTATCACAATATGTTTTTGGATTTCCTCTGTTCCTAATAACACTAAAAAGATCTAGTCTTTAGTATCTTAAGATTAAAGGGTAGTTTACACCTCTAAAGGTGGCGGGAACTGGTAGGATGAAGCTGATAAATGAGCCAGACTAAATTCTTTTTTTTTTCATTTGTTTGTTTTGTTTTGTTTTGTTTTTTGAGACTGGGTTTCTCTCTGTAGCTTTTGGAGCATGTCCTGTATCTCACTGTGTAGACCAGGCTGACATCAAACTCATAGCAATCTGCCTGCATCTACCTCTACCTCCAGAGTTCTGAGAATAAAGGCATTCTTCACCAC
>JAQHUG010000224.1:2664530-2674569 GCA_028555095.1 Dicrostonyx torquatus | reverse complement strand
GAATGTGGTTGAGAGTTGGGGTAGACTGAGGGACCAATGACAATGACACTGGGATTTGTCTCTACTGCATGTACTGGCTTTTTGGGATCCTATTCTATTTGGATGCATACCTTCCTATGCCTGGATGAAGAGGGGAGGGCCCTGGACTTCCCAGAGGGCAGGTGCCTTGCCTTCTCTTAGGACTGGAGTGGGTTGGGGAATGGTGTGTGTGGGGAAGTGGGAGGGAAGTGGAAGGAGGGGAGGAAGTGGGAATTTTGATTGGTATTATGCTTAAAGTAATAAAAAAATAATCTGTAAACCCCCAAAAAGGAAAAGAACATAAGCAGTGTGTATCCCAATTACTGTTACTTACTTAAAATTAGTTCCATAGGAGTCAACACATAATGCCCAGCTTTTGACTGTCACCTGTCTGCCTGTCTAATTTATATATCGATAGATTGTGAAAAACTAGAAGAAGAATACTTTACAAAAGAATAAAATGACAATGTAGCTTCCATAAATAAATAGTTATATAGATAAAGTTTTATTGGAACATAACCATACCCAGGGATATAGATTTTGCCTTTGGATGCTTCATTGTTTAAACAGCACACACAGACATTGTCTGATACTTTTTAATGTTCACCAAGTCTAACAATAGCTACTTGGTCTTTACAATATTTTTGACACTTATTCTAATTTTTGTTTAATAATTCCACTAAGAAATTTAAGTTTTAAATTCCTTCTATACACATTTTGAGAGAGGAATCCAGCCATAGTGATTGAATGCTGAAATTACAATAGTATCTATGAAAATTAATTGCAACAAGTCTTAATTTAGAATAAGTTTAAACTTATCTTCTCACTTGCAAAGTACGATTTACTTTCAAAGACAAAGATTACAGCAGTATATTATTAGTGTGTTTTAATAAATATAGTTTTCATGAAGATCAAAGTGTAAAACAGCCATACTAGTCAGAAATAGAGGCCAGAAAATAATGGTATACACCTTTAATCCCAGGGTTTGAGAGACAGAGGAAAAGAGATTTCTGTTAGTTCGAGACCAGCCTGAACTACACAAGATTGAATCTGTCTAAAAGAAAAACAGCTCACACAAAGGTGATCCCAGCACTTGGGATCACATACCTTTAATCCCAGGACTAGGAGGGTACAGAGAGGAGCAATATGACTGGGTGGAGAGAGGAATATAACAGGGAAAAGACAGGAACTCAATGGAGTGTGCAGTGTTGAGTGTTGGGTGTGGAATCTTCAGGATTTATAGAGACAGGAACTCACCCATTTTTGATCTGAGGGAGATGTAACCCCAGTGGCTGGTTGCTTTGCTTTTATGATCTTCAGGTTGAACCCCAAAATATGTCTCTAGGTTTTTATTATTCATGCTGCAAAAGATCACCCCAGAATTGACATCTAGTTTTAGGGATAATTAAATTTCATTTATTTGGACCAATTCAGCTTTTCAGCAACATGACTTATATACAAACTGTCAGGAGTTCAGAGCTCCTTTGGATACAAAAAAGTGTTTAGTAGAAGAGGAGGGGCAACACAAGAAATAAGGCTACAAACACCCTCACTCAATGTACAATTCAACATTTAAATTACAATGTTATTTTCTAAACACAAAGCAGAAGTTTAGTTATGGAAGGATTGTGTGCAAAAATAATAAACATATGGATTTTAGACACGATATCTTAAGTATTTTCTTTGCTCTAAAAGCCAAAATCCAGTCAGTACAAACTTTAGTAACTTTGACACAAAATTGTTCTTCATGGAGCAAGGCTCTCAGGATGAATGCAGAAAATGGGGACCTTATTCAGTAGCTTTCTAGTGGGTCCTGAAAAGATTTCGTTTTAATTTCCATACCAATCACAACAAAGATATTTTAAAAATTAATAACTTAACTTTCAATTCTCCATTTATGAATGGAAAATATGGATGGATACCCACCAGAGAATCTGAGTCCTGTAGAAATTGCGTAGATGCCAAAGTGGAAAAAATAGTAATAACTGAGGATTGGGCGGTTAAACGTTGGTGTCACAGTCTAATGTGCCTCCTCCTCTTAGGCCTGTTGTATGCCTCACAATTTAGTTATCTCTCAATAAAAGAGAGGTAGTGGTGATAGAGGATATGCCATAAGAACTAATAAGAGCTAATACTGCTTTTGGAAGTACAGAACAAAGAGATTGGTTCATTCCCAGCCATCAAATTCAGTATTTCTTTTAATCCTTGGAAACAATCATGGTCAATGAGAGTGTGAAGACAGAAACACATGTTCACAATGTACACATTGACTTGATTCTACATCCATCAACTATTGCTTTCTTGGGATAACATAATTGAAAATTGTGTCTACTCAGAGTTAGTTACTGTAATTAAGGATTGTTGCCAGCATGAAGAGAAAAAATGACTTTAGATTATTCAAAGACTTAAAAGTCACTCTCTCAAGATTACCAGTGCTGTCCATTTATCAAGAGGAAAAGTAGATATAAGGAAAATGATAAAACTCTAGGAATTAAAAGTTCTTAAAATAAGAAACAATTATCTCAATGGTGACAAGCTTAAGGTATGAAGATAAATTTATTAGGAAGAGTGCTGAAATACCTATACATGTACTAATCCTTATTTTGATATGTGAGGTCTGAATTATTTTATGAATATTTAATTCTAGGTTTCTATGTGTACTAATGTGAATATCAATATTTATTGTATATTTGTAACATATAATATCTCTGTACATAAGCATGTATTATTCCATTATAAAGCTTAGAAGTTCATTATAGTTCTAATGAAATGATGTTCTCATCATCATTTCAAAGAGAACTCCGAGTATCATTCAAATTTAATTCTAATTTTATGACATTAAATATTGTGTTGCCCTTTTTAGTCTACCTATGTCTAACTCTGATGAATTTTTAAATTTTAACTTATCAAATTGAATTTTGCATGTGAAAAAAGATATGTGATCATGATCTTTTCTCTTTTTATAAATAAGTTTACCATATAAATTCAGACTATATCCAATGATATATCTTTTCTTTTTTATGCCTCTCTTACATTTTCTATATAGTACTTTGTGTTTTCCTGCTTAATGAATTTAAATTTTACTGTTATCTATTTCAAAAACCTACATTGTAATGGAAAGATAGAACATATAATTATTAAATTTTTTAAACTCTGCATATACAGAAGGAAGTGTTATCAGAGAACCATGCATCTCTGTGTGTGTGTGTGTGTCTGTGTGTCCGTGTGTGTGTGTGTGTGTGTCTATGTTTATGAGGTGATGTGGATCCAAATAAGGCCTTTCATAGATTAAAAAGGTCCTCCACAATTAAATTATATTCCCAACCCTGTGGCAGTAGTTTTCTTTTATAAGAAAATGTTCTATACAAGTCTTTTCTTTGAATATGACACAAAATTTAATCCTAAAATTAGGGGTGGCATTAGCATTGTGAACTTTTCTCAGCATATTACTCACTAAAATTTTATTTAAAAATAAATATTTATAAAACACTTTAATACTAAAAATTATTTTAAAGCCCTTCTATTTCTGAAATTATTGTCCATTCTAAGTTGCTGCATCATTTATGTTTTCTCACTTTTGTGTGATATAGTTATTGGGAAATATTTTGTTTCTTTTGCCTGTCTAAATACTTATGCTCTTGTGAATAACAACCTATCTTAATAGAGCTCAGTTTCTGATTTGGTTGGAATCCACAAGCCTTTTAATCTGATTTTTTTAAACTTACCACTTCCAAGGAGAGATTTATGGATGGATTGACTTTCTCCATGTCCAGGTTGCCAGATACTTCTGAAAAAAATATTATAAACTATTAAAAGACTTTTGTCAATCTTTAAGCTCAAAAAATTTACAGGTTGAGTCAAGGTAAATTTGATGCTGGCAAAATGATTTTTCCATCATCCAAGTTATTTCTTTTTCTGTTTGCTTTTGTCTGTGTTCACTTAGCTGAGGAACAACCACTTATAATGTTGACTTGTTTTGGTTATTCTTGGTTTATGTGAAGAATGCTGACAATCTGCTTGTTAGATTTCTATTGGATGTCTTCTAAATGAACATTTTATCTTTATAAACTTAATTAACTTATATTTCCTCAATTGAGTAGCATCATTCTTGAATAAGTGCTTCATTTGTGTGAATTACTCAGATGCTTGTATTCTATCATTCCCCTTTCTGGAATACATTTTTGAAATGAATATTTTTTATATATTCTGTTTCCATCACTTTTGCAGCTTACACCACTCTTTTGTTTTAAAGAATGGGTTTTTTTTTTTTTGGAGGCTTCCTAGAGAATAAGTAGTTTCAGCCTGTAATTCCATTTCATTTCTGCTGTAATCCATCAGTACATTTTATTCAGCTCTACAGTCTGACATTTCCCTTTCCTCCTGATTTGCTTGCAAAGGTTCTAAGTAAGATTCATTTCATCAGAGGGTTTTTCCCTGGGTTTATTCATCTTTGAATAGATGCCATTCTACTTGATCCTGATCTTTAGACAAAAATGAAAGAAAGCAAAGCAAAGACACTGTGATTGAAATTGGCTTTATCCTTCTCCCTGATTGTGTGGACAGTTTTTCAATGTTTCTTTAAAAATATCTAGCTTAGTAGCCTCAGGATTGATAGTTTATATTTTATATCAAAAACTCTTATTTGGATAGGCTTGGTAGAGCAGAGGAAATGAGAGTGAAATGGTAACAAAAACACAGGAAAATTGTTTTCAAAAGTAATTATCTCTGATTCTATTTAAGCCACATGGAAATCTCTTCCTATAGTCCAGGCAAATTTAAGTCCCATCCTATTCATCATGATGTTCTTCTGATTATGCCTTCAGTTTCTTTATCACTATGTCCAGCTATTTATTTGCTAAGATAGATGCCTATATCCTTGGTCAGAAGCTCCCCCCCCTTGGGCATTTCAAGTATAAATGATATGAACACCAATAGAATTAAACCCACATTTATTTTCCCTCAAAAACAAAGGAAAAAGTGACTTATTGTAGTCATCACTTTAAGTGCCTAACATCATATACTTATCATTTACTCCTCCTGTTGTCAAATAGAAAGTTCCCATGGCCAAAATAAAATCTGCCCATTTTTCTGCATTTTTCTCCTTTTAATTCATAATCCTCATTGTATTAATTTGCCACCACACAAATATATGCAATAATAACTTGTCAATATTTTATAAGTGTATAAGGCTTAAAATTCATAATGAAAATAGATCAAACAAACTAACAAATGCCCATGTTGACTATTTGCATAAAAGTGAAGCAAATAAATAGTAGTTCTAGCCTGATGTTTATCTGCCAATATTTTAAAACTTATAATTATTACATGAGATTTATATGTCATTAAAACTGCAGACATCCTTCTATTTCAGAGACATCCTACTTGCTCATATAGATACACAGTAATGTGTATTAACAATGTTGAGTGAGAATGGAATAAAAAGCTGTTTTTGCTCTGTATACTTATGATTCAAATAAGAAGCAATATTCTTAACCTTTTTTATTATTATCATTCTGGGAAATGATTGGTTGTAGGGAACCAATCACACAACTTATCTAAAGAAATTTTGTATACAGGTAACTTGTTCCCATTCAGTACTAATATAAAGAAAAAATGCAAACATGATTTCTAAAAAATTGCTTTAGAAATTTAGGAATCCTATATAAATCTGTTATATATTTTAAAATAAATAAGATTAATATTTCTTTTAAAAGACCAATGAGATTCACATGCATTTTTGTTCTTTTATTTTAATAAAGTAAAGACCTATTATAAATGCAAAGTAATTTACATATATGTAGTATCTTATGTCAAAGGAATGATACTTATTGGAGCAGAGGTTGTGTATGTTGTTATTAACCTACAATTTTTGATAGAGAGCGAGGTTTAAGAGCGTAATAAAATAGTCTGAAGCTCATGTAGAATTTCAAAAGAAAATCTTTGGAGAGGTCAAATTTTATCAGAGTTTTGGTGTAAATGTTTGTGTTTGCATCTTTGGAAGAAGGGCATCTGTGCAGTGTAGTCTTTAATATGCACAATGCAGGTCAGTGCATTATCACAGTTGAAAGAATTAAAAATGTGCACATCAAACTTAATTGTCTGAAGACTCATAGCTATTTGTGTTACTCCTTACCAAAGAGAATGAAACTAGAGTGCTAAATTAAACTGGAAAAGAAGATGTTTAAAATCAGCCAATCACAGTTTAATTGCTTATTTTTGCTAATGACCATTCTAAGAAAAGTCTGAAAAAGAGATATTGTGAGGAAATAAAGGAAAATAAGATCTGTTTCCCAGGACAAAAATATGATGACATTTTTGAGGGTGTATGTATAGTGAGTAGAATACTGATCTCTCAAAGATGTACAAGGCTTTTTGTGTCTGCAATTTTGAGTATATTTTGTTATATGGCCAAAGCTTGCAGATTTGATTAATTTAAGGATATTTAAATGAATTGTACAAATATGATTAATTTAATTGCTTGGATTTTGTGATTAATTAAATTTCTTTTTCTGTATTAAGCCATGAGAACCACTGACAATTATTCTGGGGTGTAATGAGGCTGCTTTTGGATAAGGAAGAGAAGTGCTTTGCTTCTGGATCACACATGGCATATAGAATATGTGATTATCTATTATATATGTTTTCCTTCTTACGGTTTCTTAAAAGCAATGAATATAAGTATGACTACATCAAAGTGAGACTCATGACACACTAGGCTTAAAGAACTGTTAGATTTATGATACTACAAATTTAAAAAAAATGTGGACATTTTTGTAATCATTAGAATACAATTGCATATGATAATTTCCAAATAAAGAACCAGAAGTAAGACTTCTGTACAACTACAAACAGATTTTGCAAATATCTAAACATTAGCCATTATCCTACATGAAATCTAAGGTCCTACCCATTCCTGTCTCTTTCAGTGTCTTCTATTTCTTTCTCTCGACTTCAGAGCAAGAATCTTCAAGTCTTCACTAACTGGAAAATGGGAAGTAATAGAGTGAGACTCTGTGGAGGTTACTTCCTGGGAGGAGGGGAAGTTAACCAGTAGATGAGTCCCAGGGATGTTTTTTGGTTCTCCCATCCACAGGAACTCTCTTTAGAATAGATGCTCCAATTCTTTGAAGTTGTGAACATTTGCACTTGGGTGAAGATCCAATATTTCCATATAATTTGTTATACAATGATAAAGTCAGCTTGTATATAGGTCTCATGTTACCAAGAAAGGAACCTGGAGGAAAAATGTACTGTTAATGCTTTTTCTCAAGGTAGCTTTCTCTTTGTTTTATTTACGTGTTTTATTGCTGTGACATTGCCTCTCGTCTTCTCAGCTAGAACATCTCTTTTCTTACCAGAATATAATGATGAAGGTGAACTTCAAATTGTTTGCTATATCTACTAAAATATCTCCTGATTGGCAATGAAAACAAAAGCAACTTGTATGTTCATCTGAAGNAGTGTCTTCTATTTCTTTCTCTCGACTTCAGAGCAAGAATCTTCAAGTCTTCACTAACTGGAAAATGGGAAGTAATAGAGTGAGACTCTGTGGAGGTTACTTCCTGGGAGGAGGGGCAGTTAACCAGTAGATGAGTCCCAGGGATGTTTTTTGGTTCTCCCATCCACAGGAACTCTCTTTAGAATAGATGCTCTAATTCTTTGAAGTTGTGAACATTTGCACTTGGGTGAAGATCCAATATTTCCATATAATTTGTTATACAATGATAAAGTCAGCTTGTATATAGGTCTCATGTTACCAAGAAAGGAACCTGGAGGAAAAATGTACTGTTAATGCTTTTTCTCAAGGTAGCTTTCTCTTTGTTTTATTTACATGTTTTATTGCTGTGACATTGCCTCTCGTCTTCTCAGCTAGAACATCTCTTTTCTTACCAGAATATAATGATAAAGGTGAACTTCAAATTGTTTGCTATATCTACTAAAATATCTCCTGATTGGCAATGAAAACAAAAGCAACTTGTATGTTCATCTGAAGAAAAGCTTTGCATTTATTTTAAAATAACGTACTTAAAAGAGAGGTGTTATTTAAAATCGAAGATATGTTATGCTCTTAGAACACTCTGTATACACTATTCTCTTAGGTTTATACACTGAGTTTCTGAGGGGTTTCTGTTCTTGAAAATAAAATTTAACCAGCTTATTTTTCAAAATATTAGCAAAATTACTATGGGCCTGTAGCAGAAAAAACATCTGAACAAACAAACAAACCCTTCTCTTCTGAAAGTCATGAATTCTGAATTACCACTTCCACCCCCACAGCAACCAGTCATGCTAGGAAAAAGAGAAACCCGGGGGAAAAAAGGCCTTTAAGAAAAATAAACTGAAGCTAGATCAACATAATAAACTGGGGATTAAAAAAAAAACTGTGGGCAATAATATAAAAGTTTAAAATGGAGAGGAGAAGCAAATACTCAAGTTTTCTGAAGATTCGTATAAAGTTTAAGCAAATTATAGTTACCTTTTGATTGCACACTTGATGACACAACGAATTTTTAAATATTTTTATTTGTCATTATTTCATTAAAGAATGTTGAAGTATTTTTGGAAAGCAAAATAAAACTAAATTTGAACATTCTAAACACCACATAAAATCAGTCTTGTTTCTATAAGTAAGGTCAGGTCACATATAGGAAAGCAGGGTCTTGGGAACCTTTCTCTGTATGCACTTTTGGAAATGTCATTTACTCTGACACAAATAACCTGGTAAATTATAACTATATCTTCAAGTTAAAAAAGGAACAAAATTATATCCAAAACAATAGCTTCACTCCAAAGGCAAGAAAAAATTAATAAGATTCTATTAGTTATATAAATGAACATGTTTGGGGAATATGAATGATTAAAATGTTACCCCTCTACACAGAATTTGACACCGTATGGTTTCATATTGACAGGGCATTAAAAATTTGAGGATTGTTAATTTTTGTATTATAAAAGTACTGTTGTTAATTAAATAAAATAAACATTTCCATAGAATACAGCTGCAGATATAATTGTAAAATTAAACAAAATCTGATTCAAAATTCATATTCATAATTGCTGAAATGTGAAACAAAGACCTATATAATTTTTTGTTTAAATCATTGTTGTTTTATATCTTTGATTTTTTTCTCTTGTATGAATTCTTTGGAATGAAAATCACCACCCTCATAGATAATCAATTATTATAAAAAAATCAAATAATTATTAATTTTATATGTTACCATATCTTAAACTTCTAAAATATTATTTGATTCCTCCTTAAGCATGCCTCCAAAGGACTGGCATATGAATCTGTAGGTCTAGCTTTTATAAAAGAAATTCATTCCCCGTTGTGGACATATCTTAGCTAATCTATGTAGGTTCCTGAAGATCTCTTAGGGAGACCTTAGCTTGAAAAAGATTAATTTGCTCCCTCCCCTCCTACAATTCTAACATTCATTTGCTTTTGCAGGAGACAGCAGCTCTCCTAATTCTTGGACCTTTGAATTAAGCCTGAGTTATACCACCATTGCTAACTATTCATGGATGAAATACTAGAGATTTTTAATTGCATTTGTTTATGTTCATGCTTGGTTATGCCTTTAAAATATAGCGTATACTAATCACTAAAGATAATGATTTAATAATAACATTTGTAGACATGTATAAAACAGACTTGAACCTTACTCACTCCATTGTTCCCCCTTTTCTCTCAGATATCCCATTTATATATTTTAAAAGTTCTCATTCTGATTTCATATGTTTCTTCATCTTAAATCTAGATTCTACATATGAGAGAGAAACTGTTCTTTTTCTTTTCTGAATATTATGGCAAAATACATGTTTAAAAATTAAATAGGAAACATTTTAACTATCCTCACCGTATGAGGTTGCTGCCTATGATGCAGAAGTCCTGGCATCAGGAATCAGAGATAGCTCACTATATCACACCAGTCAGGAAGCAGAGAAAGTTCATGTTTGGTCTCAGCTCACTTTCTTATTTATACATAAAAACAGACCCTATAGATGTGACCAACAACTA
>JAQHUG010000224.1:2640306-2656112 GCA_028555095.1 Dicrostonyx torquatus | reverse complement strand
CTCTCTCTCTCTCTGTGTGTGTGTGTGTGTGTGTGTATGTGTGTGTGTCTGTCACCTGGGTGGAAGATGACAGAAGCAGATAGAGCTGAAGGAATATTCTAAAAATAAAACACACTGCAGAGAAGCTGTGCGATCTTACTGGGAGTGTTAAAATATGAGTGCATCAGTAGCCAAGGGGATAAAAAGGGTATAAAAATTCCATTTCCTTAAACTCCACACTTTTCCTGGAACAATGTAGAAAGGAGAGTAGCATTGCCAAGTAAGACCTTAAAACTTGAAATACCAAAACACCTCTTGAAAACATTTTTTTTTTTTGCAAAGATGCTATTTCAGGGCAGAAGATCAGCAAGGTTCATCATGTTTTTAAATCTTATTCACGTTTGTATGATAGCAGGAAATAATTGATTTTGGAAATTGGATTCAGACATAAGAAACTAGGGTATTTAGACTGCACTATAGGATGCATATCAGCTCTCTTGTTCTCTCTAGAACACTGCTTTGAGGCACTAATCAGATTGTGCTCCCCAATTCTAAGTTATTCCTTTAGGGAGCCAGTGTTGCACAGAAGAAAAAAATGTATTTTGTCACAGGAATCTTAAAATTATTCATTTGTTTCAATTCCCACATGACTAATCAAAAGAAGACCAAATAACTTGAGGAATGATAAGTTCAGGCCTTTTTTTCCAGAAGTGGTTCATGGGATGATGGACAGGTATTTTTAAAATTTAGTCTAGGTTAATCATATTACCAAGAGTTAATACTGAAACCCTTTCTTGCTCATTCTCATTCATGATTTCACAGTAAACTCACCGGCATTATCTTTGCTTTCTTCAGCTTCTGTATTGGAAGCGGATCAACTATTTATTATTATGCTTAATGTAAAATTTCTTTAAGAACACAGAGAGTCTATGCCTATACATAGCTTTCTCCCAGAGAAGGATGAAAAATACCTTCATAGTAATTCGTACTAGCTCTAAAACGTTTAAAAAGCAGTTTAAATTCCAGGAACTGACTAAAAGTTATGAGCTTCTGTATTTCAGAAAAAAAATTGTTGTCATAAGTGGCATTTTTTTAGAGATAACGTCAACTAAATGAGTATAACTCATACAATAATCATTATTTGATGTTTCACTGAATTAAACTAATAATAATTCATTAATATATGTTGCATTACTGATTTATCAGCTTCTTACACCAATTGTACTTACAATGGGTAAGTTTTACATATTTCTTCATAGACTATTTTCTTGACTTTTTGAGAATTAGTCTAATGTAACTTATCTAAATCAGATTGGCTTTTAATTCTCACTGCAGTCAAACACGATATTGGGCACATGTTCTTCCTGTTTCCCCCATTCAAGTTCTTGGAGTACATGTGTACACCATCTTCCCAGCTTCTCATCACAAACTCAAAGCAAAATATTCTTACTGTGTTTGTATTTTTCTTAAAAAATGGCCATTAATATGCATTTTCAACAAGACAGAGTCTGACCTTACAGCATTTATTCATATACTCTTGCAACAATTTATCTGAATATGTATTTACTAAGCATGATTTAATGAAGATGATTTGCTTAACTTAGAATTCTTTTGATATTTATTTATGAATGCAAGAGACAGAACTGTAGACATTGACCATGGAATACAGTTTTAAGTTATTCCTAATATCTTCCCATTAGTTGACATTTTGACTTACAATATCATTGGGCTGTTTTCCCTCCACGAAACCTCTTTAAGGAAAAGACAACTGTAAGGTGTGCTTAACTTGAGTAATGGTTAGTAAAGACATTATCATTTTTACACAGGGGATTTAAGCAGTTTTTACAGTTTATTTTTGTCACTCAGTGGGTAGATTAAATATGACCTGGAGACTGGATATTCATTCATCCTTTTTTCTTTTTTTTTAACTTTTGGGATGAAGCTCACTCTCTTAAAGTAGTATTTTACAAAAATTTTAGCACTTCTGAGCATATTAATAATAACTCAAAACTAGAAATTTTTCAAATTAAGTTTATCAATGTTTTTCATCTTTAGCTACAGTTTCTACTTATAAACACTTTTTGAGCAAAGCTTTTATTCACTACTCAAACTTATGTCAATCAATACTTTCTTATTCAAATCAAGGATGTGCTCTTGTCTTTAAAAGTTATCTCCTGATGTCATTTTGTCCTTAATCCCACACAACATTTCCTTTTTTTCTAGGTCATTTTTTTTTCCTGGCAATGAAGTTAACCTTTATAAAAAATGTTGGATTGTGCATATATGTATGTATGTATGTATTTGTGTATATATGTGTGTGTGTGTATACGTGTGTATGTATACGTGTGTGTGCACATGTATGTGTTGTCTTTCAGGGAATTTGTGATGTAGACCATGCTGGCTAGAAACACACAGAGATCCTCCTGCATCTACTGACAAGTGCTAAAATTAAGGGATTGTGTTATCAGAATTTCTTATGGAGGCATCTCTGAGGAGCATCTACAGTAGTCTTGAACATCTTTCTGCAAACAGTCACCATGTGATGCTTTTCTGTATAAAATCATTATAACTACTTTCTCTTCATTACTATCATCTTATTCTATTTTCTTAATTATTTCATTTTATAACAAAGCAAAAACATACTAATGTTTGCCTATCCCATTATGTAATTATAGTTAATTACCCATACAATTTTTGTTTCTAGACATAAAGAACCCTCTAGTTGGAAGTTTTCTTTATTTAGAACCATTTATATCACATTGATTTCCTTCACTCATTTTTGTTTTCATTGAACTTATATCCTAAAGGAGAGTAAGGGAAGAGAGATAAATAGCAATAAGGATTTTTGAGAAAGCCTTAAAGAGTCATATTATTTTATAGTTATATAAATTTTATAACACAGAGAGTTGATGATCCAGTTCTTTATCTCACCTGGAAGAATCCCCCCGGAGGAATATTTTGCATTGTTTCAGAAAATGCTGTATAAGTTGCCAAAGGAAAAAAGCAATTCTTTTGTACCCAGATGTAGTGCCTTCAAACCACAACAAGGATCTCCATGCACAGGAACTATCAACAGGTATGATTGTGCATTATTTCTGAACAGCAATACCTGGATGTTTTCTTTTACATAATCATTAACCATTAAATGCAACATAAGCAAACATACTCTTGCAAAGCTTATAATTATAAATAGTTACTTCATGAAGGCATGCGTTTTCCACAATTAAAAAACAAATGATGAAAAGTAAAACCTACTTGTTCCTTTAGGTATTTTGAAAAATTTATTTGGTCAAATTTCCAGTAAATTACAGGGTTACAAAAAATGTTATAACAAAAGAACTTAAAACATCATTTCACTTATATTTCTACTTATTCTTTTGTTTTAGATTCCCTCCTCTAGATTTGATAAATACGACAAAACAAACTAGAGGTGGATGTGTTTAATTTCTGCTCACAGTTCCAGATTATGGTATTTCAAAGAAGGGAGGTTACACAGCCCGAACTCATGATGCTTTCTCATCACATCAGTAATCACAAACAGAAATGGGTGAATGTACATGTGCTTATACTCAGCTCTCTTTTTTCAATCTAATACAGTTCAGGATCCATAGGTTAAAAAATGGTGTCATCTATCGAGTACAGGTTTTTCTACCTCAATCTAGTGAAGCAATCTCCCACTGACTTTCCTAAAGGACAACTTCATCCAGTAAATCCCTTCTTGTAACTGACTTTCCAAGGGATACTAGATTGTACAAAGTTGTAAAAAATTATTACAACAATTTGTATACATAAATGGAAGAGCTTCATATATACTGAGCAAACTGTTTTAAGATACTCTTAGGGTTGCTCTATTTTGGTTATCCATGATGAACAGTCTTATTAATGAGGAAAATAGTACTGACTTATTTTTTGTAAATTCTACTAAAAAGATTTTTTTTTGGTTTTTTGAGACAGGGTTTCTCTGTGGCTTTGGAGCCTGAGCTGGAACTAGCTCTTGTAGACCAGGCTGGTCTCCAACTCACAAAGATCCGCCTGCTTCTGACTCCTGAGTGCTGGGATTAAAGGCGTGCGCCACCACCGCCCGGCAAAAGGATCTTCTTTCATGTCTATTTCTGCCCCTGCTTTGTGTGTGTACACACACACACACACACACACACATATAAATATATATACAGTGCTCTCTGTACACTTGTGAACTGCTAAATCTCCACCATATTCCCATTAGTTCTCTTTATATAGGTCCTAAGAAATATTTTTATTAAATGTGTTCCTTGTTTGCTTTTTTAAGTAGGAAATTACTTCTCATTTCTAGTTTTCTAGTAAGTTGTTATTTCTTAGTTATATGTTTAATTTAAAAAGAAACCATAGGCCATCATAAATGCTTAAAATATATTTCATGGAGATTTCTGATATTTCTTAATGAAGGTTTTCATGGGCTTTTCTTTCACCTTCTTCCTTTTCATTTTCTGTAAACATAACAAGTGAAATACAGACATTAGGAGCTATTATATTTTAAATCCTTGCAGATGAATCACATAACAAGGACATTTTTAGTAACTATATATCATTTTAGCGAATTTAACATTGTTAGGAATTATTTTTATATGGAAATAATGGTTAATTTGTGGATACTTTCCTTTATGTCACCCTTCACATTTGGTCAGTTAAGACTGCAAATCTTACTTAGATATTATGCTTTGGTGCTTATAATGTAAAGAAACTCTGGGATTTCTAATAGAGCCATTAATTTGGATTCATGTCATTTTTTTATTTTATAGGCCCCATCAAATGTATAAATATCTAAATGTTATAGAAAGTGTTTTCCTTAACTGACATAAAATTTATTGTGATCATATCTCTATTTAGCAGTAATAAAAACATTAAAATTCAGAAATCAATATATTTCTAGTGGTGGTTTAGAGTAACCAATGTCTCCCAAAATATAAATATCATAACCTCAAATTCTCAATATGACTGTAAACTTAACATGAGCCTATATGGAGGTACTAAATATTGAAGTAGGTTAAAGTGATGACAATGTCTACATTTGAACTAATGCTCTTACAAAGGGGGACGTACTGCATCACATATACACAGCAAATGTCATGTGAAGTTTAGAGTCAAGATATCTACTAGCCGAGCATATGGCCTCAGCAGAAACAAAGAAAAATGGACACTTGGACTCCTCATCTCCTGAACATAAGAACATTTCTCTTGTATAAGATGTCTGAACTTAAAGGTGCCTTAAACAAGCCAGTAGGGAATTTTTTTTTAATTAGTGATCTATGGGAAGGGCACATATCTCATTATGGCCATGATGTCTGTTAATTGTTTTAACTATTAATCTGTCATAGCAACATGCAGATGTGGTGTTGCTTGTTTTTTTTTTTTCTTTTTTTCTTTGTTTTCAGAACAGTGACCATTGTTGATAAATTGTAATATAACACCACGTTTCTCCTTTCTTTGTTTCCATTGTAACAGTAAGCATAATGTTTGTATTTCTGTTTGTACAGTTACTTACTTGACCAATATTTGTATTCCATTTCTCATTGCTTTACTTTTCCTACTTATTGGAGAGGAACTTACAACCCAGGCATGTCTTTCTTCAAGGGCAAAAGCATTTCTCACTTTTGAGGTTATGACAACAAAAGCTGGGCTGGCTTAGAGTGCAATGTCTTTCTAACATGCTAAATCCTATTCAAGCTTACCTCTCACATATACCACCTTTCCCAGTGCCAGCAAGTATTTGAGAAAACTAAATACCTAAAGCACCAGGATCTGGATTCTAGATCATATAGGTAAAAAAAGAACTCTAATCTGTAATCTTTATAGTACATAGCTCATCAAATTAGCCCATACTTTAAACTAAATGATTTGTGGTTTACTATTATAGTGGTAAAATCCTATAACTAAGTGTAAATAGGGATGAAAGGGTTCACTTGAAAAATGTTTCCACATCACTGTTGATCATCAAGGGAAGTCAAAAGAAGAACTCAAAGAGGTTAGGCACATGAAAGTGGGATCTGATACAGACGCCATGGGAGAAGTTCTGCTTACCAGCTTGTCTCTCAAGATGTTCTCAACAATCTTTCCTCTGATAAACCAGACTATAAACCCAGAGACGTCCCCACTTACAAAGAAAATGCATTATGACTTTTATTGGTACAGTCAGATCTTCTGCAAGCCATTTCTCAACCAAGGCTCCCTTCTCTCAGATAACTATAGTTTGTGTCCAGCTAACATAATATCAATAGCACACATAGTATAGTGATAACTTCTTAAATACTTGCTTCCATCTATATATTGTATTTTTATTTAACTTAAACTCAGAACAAGTTGTCAAAAAAAAACAAACACATTCCATAAGTAAACCTAATTCTTGTTATCTTTCATCTTGTTCCCAGGCCAGCAACTTCTAATTAGAATTTATCTTCATCCTACTCAATTATAATTGCAAAACCTTCTCATCTCTGTTTTTGCAATTGAGTCTCTGATAAACAAATGTGACAATGAGCATCTCCCTTGAAATATCAAGATCTTATTGAATAGCCTCTGTTTGTGTTCATTTGCATAGACTATGATAATTTGTATTCTCTTATTCATTTTTGAGGATGCCAGCCTTTGAAAGTCTCAACAGTGACAGAAATGATTTGTGTGTTTCTGGAGGATGAGTCTACATCAAAATGGTGAGGCTGCACCAGACTTGAATTCCATGCCTTTTGAATTGGATGCTTGAGCTCAATTCATTGCTGTGGTTTGTTAATAATTCTTTATTTCATTATTTTTAATAATTGTAGAAATATAAGTTTTTTTAGAATTGATATTTGCCTTTTATTTTATGTTTTTGTATTGCACTGAGACATCAAAATGTACGATATTTTAAACTTTTTAACCTTTATTTTTATACATTTTAATTAATTTGTAATTACAACATGTTTTCTCTTCTTTTTGCTCCCTCCATCCCTCCAATGTATTTTGTCTCCAAGTCCTTTTATACACTCCATCATTCTCAAATTGATTATCTTGCATTCTACAATACATGCTATATATACATATATGTACGTAACACATATGTAAATGCAAACTATGAGTTAATAAGTTTGCTTGAGTATAGATAGTTTCAGGGCTGACTGCTTTATATTGGACAACAAATTACTGAGCTCATAGCTGAAATATGATAACTTTTCTTTTCTGAGATATCTCCAACTGATAGGTAGCTCTCTACCTAGGCATGTGCCCTAAAATTTCAGCAAAAAGACAAAAATGAGTGAGCAATTGTTATAAGAGAGTCAGTTTTGAATATAGACGTAGGTCATAAAATCTGCAACTCATTTTTTTTCACAGTTCTGAGAGTTGCTTTATTCTCCATACTAGTGTCAACTTGACATCTTACCTTGAGTCAATGTATATGTTCTTTAAGATGCTACAATATAGCACACATACATATGTGTGAGTGTGTGTGCATATATATATATATATATTTATATATATTAAGAGAGAGAGAGAGAACAATTTAGATTAAAACATTTCTGATGCAACACAATTCCAGTACACAGGCATAACTATATATTCTCTAAACATACAACATTTTTTCCAAGAATATGGGTTCAACAGGTAGGCTACCTATGTTAGTGCCTGGGGAAGGGACTTCGGTGGTCTTGATCATACAGATAGCACAGAAGTCACTTGGTCTATTAGCTACTTCAGGTCCCAGTTATGGGAGCTTCTGGGACTCCTGGCTAAATAGATAATGTAAAGGTCAGTGAGACTATTAAGAATCTCTAATCCTGGCTGGGGGAGCTTGACATGGCCTGGCCCAAACAAATCACCAGGCTATTAATCACACCCAATTCACAACCATTGGATGGAAAAACAGGTTATACAACTTTTCTTCTGAAAAGACAACACCATTCCCGGGATTCTAGTGATTTTTGAGCATAAAGACCTTTGTGCTTCTAACAATGCACAAATTCTGGCTCTTGTAATCATTATGACCCATCTACTGTGATGGTTCCTGAGCCTTATAGAGATGGAGTCTGATATAAATATCATAAGTTTTTGCTGAGAACTACATCAAAATTTATTCTGTTTATTGAGCTGTTGCATGTTTCTGTGTTGACTACCATCCATTGCTAAAAAAAAACTTCTTTGATGAATTCTAAAAGTTCCCTTAATTTACTCATGTTCAAAGATAAGAATTATGCAATTACTTGGATGCTATGTTCATTTAGTAAAATAAAAGTAAAAAATTGTATACTGCTGAGCCTATGAGTTTCTCAGACCTTGGTTTTTAAAGAGATTTATAGTACCAACAATGTAATTTCTTCTTGCAGCAGTCAAGGAGGGCTTCAGATATACTAAAAACCATGAGTAATTAGTCTTCAATATCTTACAAATGAAAAATAATGAAAACAGGGTACTATTTCTACATTAAGTGGGAATCTTCCAGAACAGAAGAAGCACTCAACATTGTACAATATTCTTTATATTAAACACTAAAATTAAGCTCAACATAAATAGTTATTAGGTCATAGGTCTCTTAGTCACTACTGAATTTATCACAAGTAAACTAGCTGTATTGAAATTGGAAGTAGGCAAGAAACAGGCCTTTTAGTATAGACGTTTCTGAGCCTTTGTATATAGAAGAACTACAGGCTGTGTTTATTAATGCATTTGCTCATAGTTTCCACTAGGGAATACTAGGCACTTATGGCCTACAATCTCAGATGCATGAGCGTATGGAACCAGGGGCTCTTTTATAGGATTGCTGCTTAATGTTCTGGTACCCCGAACTCTGACTCTCAAGGACTAATGGAATCTTCAGCTCTAAGCAGAAGCTAGCAGCGCTAGTAATTGCTAGTAGTCAGTGTCATATAGAGGTTCATTTATCACACATCAGCCCTCAGGACCTTTGGTCCTTCATGCTTTCTAAGGTGGGTAGCAGTTTTCTAGAGTGGTTATTACTAGAGCAAAATTTCCTGAAGCAGGAATGTGGGCTTCAGTTTCAGAGTTCCTTGTAGCTAGCAGTCTCTTAACAAGATAATACAATGCCTAGAACAGTCTGGATGCTATATGGAATTCCAAGAAGTTTCTAGGGAAATGACAGGTTGCAAATTGACACTTTTTGTTGTGGGAAGCCCTTCCGAAAATAACCCTGAAGTTATTGTCCCACTTGGGTGTGGTCTCACATACTATAAGTGCAGATGAAAACGTGTGTTTTTCCTTTTGGATTCAGTTCCGGTTACAGAGCACAAAGAGGACTGTGAATCGCTACCCTTACTTTGAGGTTTTTCCCAAATAGTCCTGTGTTATACTCCATTCCATGCTACTGTGGAATTCTTTGATTCTCGTACACCTTTCCCCTGATGTTCAGGCCTCCCTACAACTATTTTCACTGGTTCAAATAAAACAAACATATCAAAGAACATGGCAACAACAAAATCACCAGGATTTTTATTATAACGATCTTTTAGAACATTCAATGTAATTTAGCATTCTCAACATTGCTTTCCAATGCTGAATTACTGTAACAACATTAAAAACTACTTATGTCCAGAACTCTAAGTATGATCCCTCTATCTACTTCATTAAACTTTAAGACCAGCCGCATATAATAAACTTCATCAAGAAAAACTTTCACACTAACCCCAATTTTCCCATCAAGAAGACATTGTCTATAACTTTTGGACCCTTTTATTGAACAAATTCTTCTTTGTGATTTTACTCCGGAAAATTTAATAAAGGAAAAGCAATCTTCAATCAATTTATAATGTTGACATCACACACAGGGTCTATTCTACATTCTAAATGTGTATTTATGGACATAATATATGTGTGTGTTCTAAATATTTCTATGAATTATTGACTGTATTCCATGTGCTCTAAAGTACTGAAATAATTGGACAAAGATAATAATGCTTATGTAGTTTGAATCTTCAGTTCTTTCTAGAAAGAGTTGATCCTTCTCTTTCTTGAAGATTTTGACTCAAATACAACACTTCATTGATTCGTCATGAAACATCTTAATTTACTGCAGTCAACAACTCATTGTTAATGTTATTTGCTTGTGTGTATGTGTGCATATATATGTAAATGTATGTGTGTATACATTCTTGCTGCCCTCAAATGCCAAAAGAAACCATTTTATTTCATGGGACTGAAGTTATGGAGTTTTGTGAACTACCTTGATCCAAGGACCTGAACTTGGGTCCTTTTGCAAGATCAGCAAGTGTTTTTGACTGTAGAACAATCTCCCCAAAAGATCATATTTTCTTTGCTTCCATGGTCTTCAGACCGAGGCAGTAATATCTCTTTCTGTTCATCTAGGGAGGAAAATAGGCTTCTATAGCATCATGCTTCCAAGTTCACTGAGGTCCTCTTCTATTTTATAATTTCTTCATTTCCTATATGAAAAATTAAATTGATCTCATGATTAAGATTTAATACAGTATAGAAAATGATCTACTTTGTTGTCAATGCTAATGATTAATATACTTTAGTTTATTTGTTCTATATCAGGATAAAATGTAGAAATAATTTACTATTTGTCCAAATATAAATGCACACATACACACACAATACACACACACATATGAATGATATGTATGTTTGTTCTTGTGAATACAATTTTCACAAAATGGTATCTGAAATGATATTCAAGATGAATTCCTACTTCAGGCACTATGTTCCACTTTTTTTCTAAAATTAAGGCTTGACTTGTGAGTTGACTAATTTCTCAGAAAAATTTTTATATTTTTTGAAGAAAAACATTATTAGGCCTTCTATAACATTCAAAAATGTCTTTAACAATTTCATTATGTAGGTATCTTTAACTATAGAAAAATGTCACTTAATTTCATCTATTTGCAAATGAATGACCTACTAAATTACTGGGTTTAAACTCAAGTTCATGGAAACCATTCCAAAAGTATTAGTCATTATGAGCTCATGCTTGATCCTTTTCCCTCTATCCCCTTTGTCTTAAGGAAATAGTTGGTGCTTCCATAATGCTTAATACTTTGGCTAGATAAGTTCCAGATTCTTATTTAACTTCCAGATTCATAATGCAGTAGACCTCCTTATAGTCTGGGACTAGGCAATCTATTTTCCCTCTTCAGATTTTGGGATTTTCTAGTTCTTTTCCTTTTTGTTGTTATTCACCACAACGTTAGCCTGTTTTTTTTTTTTGTTTGTTTGTTTTTTTTTTACACTTTTTCTTACAGAAGAAAGGCAAAATTATAACAATCACTTTTCTGTCAAGAAACTTTCTGTTTATCACACAGAATTAGCAGAGTTTCTCTGAGGAAGGCAAACTAATATTATTTGTTAATAGATAACAACTTGGAATAATAAACTTAGATGCTCAGGAAAGACACGTTACTAATAATTGAAGCATATATGGTGCTCCTCTACTTGACAAGTAAAATGGCAGATTTTATTACTCTTACCAGAATTATTTACCTGGCAGAAACTGCCCCAAATATATGCACATAAGAAGACTTTTGAAATCGTGAAACTTGGAAGCTGTTAGAAATTTAGAGCAGTATCAATATAAATAGAAACCTATCAATGCATCATGACAAATTATGCATTCCTTCTTTATGGAAAACTAGGTATGTTGAAGACTAGACGCTATGTAAATAACAAAGGAACTAACTACTTCTAAACATAATCATGACACATAGGTGTACAAATCCAAACATAGATTTAACTGAGCTTCCAACCAGAATATAATATATAGATAATTATTATATAAATATATATATATAAATAATGCCAATTAAACTTATCAGTCCCAAGACTTGAATTTAAAATGATTGACATAAAAAAATCACTTTCACCACGTAACATCTGCTGCATTCCAAATGATCAATAAATAGACACCATTTTAAAATAAATTGTATTTAAAAGTTTTCTACTCAAATACACTCTGTGCTAGAGACAGCCTGATGCTACATTAAGTGAGCAACAGTAAATTTCTGAAGAATTAGTTGGAGGTATTTTAATGTCATGTGTTAGTTGTAGACTATGTAATTCTGGAAAATTCTAAAGATGAAGAAACAAAGTTTGAAATCCCCTCATTTGAATGCCATGCAATGGATTTTATATAACTGCAAGTCTGCCAGAGATTGAATGCATTTATTTATTATATTTCTATTTTTAGACCAATGGTAATATTTTCCTTTGTGAATTTCAGAAGTTTAAGATAAAACTACTAATTTTTGTGTCTAGATTTTGCATCAAAAATTGAATCTGAAATGAATGGGGGAACTTGTTATATATCAATTTCTTGTAGTTTATTAAACTTGATACTGAGAATATGCTGGAAATAGTGGCTTATATTTGTAATCTCGGGGAATGTGGAGACAGGCAGATCACTGAAGCTCATTGGTGAGCCATCCTAAAATTCTATTGTGCAGCCTGTAGCACAGGAACAGATCATGCCACCCTAAAACATATGAAGTACCTAAGAAGCAAACCTTGATATCTTCTGACTTCTACATGTATGCACACATGTACTTCCATACAAATTTTTACATATGCACATACATATGCTGTGTGAAATCTTTCAGCCAATAGCTTTTAAGATACCATTCCAACTGTGTGTGGTCTCTTATGCTATACATGCAGCCATAAATCTTATACAAGCTCTTTCTCCTAGCTTCTGGATTCCCTTCTTGCTCCTTCTTCATTCAGAGGCCTGTGATCTGTGAGACTACTCCAAATAAATAACGCTTTATTATTATACTCAATTCTGAGGTAGTGTGGGATTACTATATAGTATCTGTCTTCATCTGGTGCCCACGTGATTCCCAACTCCATGCCTACCAGGATAGGCTCAAAACATTCAAAAGGTTCGCAACCCAGAAGGTCTCCCACCCCTACCCACCTGGCTTGATTTCACCTACTAAGCAGTTTTTACCAGAATCCTCCAAAGCTGAGCTATCACATGACAACTTGACAATTTCCCAGGCTTGCACATGCTCCTCTAGCTGCTTTTTTCCCTGACATGCAGTGACTTTCACTGCTTCTGAATTGTTTTCCCTGCTCTTGAGCTATGGGCTTCTTGATATCCGGGCCACCAAAAGACTCTCTCCATGTACAGAGTTTATTTAATTGCTCTAAATTTGTCAAGCAAAGCATATTTGTCAGTATTTAATAAGGTAACAATTCATGGAGACAAAGAGGCCTCTGGTCACATCTCTCAGCCACATGGCTGCAATTGCAAAACCTGCTGGCCAATAAATATTATTACACCTACAACAATTTATTAAAATCAAACAGAGGTAAATAAATTAATAAACTTGAAAGTTATATTACTGTAAACAATAGTACCATTTAGTAATTTAAAAAACCTTTTGCTTATTCTATGGGTGGTATTCTGAAAGGCTTATATGATTTTTCTGATACATGCAATTATTAGATATTGGGACTTAGCTTTGCTTTTCATATTGTATTCTTAAGAAAATGGTTTGATAACAGAACCAACAATGAGGCACTTTTAGAAATGATATGATTTTTACAGACTGAAAATGAGAAGCTAGGTAAAAGGATTAATACTATTGAAAACAAAAAAGATAAAAATTAATACCATTGAAAAGGGTAATATTAATTTTACAGAAAAATTCAATACATGTCAAAGGGTACTGAGAAATTATCTGAAAGAACTCATACTGTTGAATTTGACAATTAAAATCTGTTAAAAGTTATGAGAGGTTAACAGATAGAGTATTTCTCCAGCAGGGCAATCTGCACACCATCCAAGTAATGCCCAAGGATGAGATATTATGTTTAAAGGAAAAACTTCATACATCAGAATCACATGTGTAGAATGAGTTAAGAGTCTAGGTGCATCAATTAAATCACTAGAAATATATACAGATGAGAGATTCAGCCTTCACAAAAGACAATAATAGAAGAATTTGAAATTACTGGAGTTGATGAGCAGGGAGAGAAGATACAGGGACCAGGTTTAACATCGCCAGTATGTATCAGAGTCAGAAATGACTTACCCAGGGTTTTAGCTTCTGACCTGTAATCACCTATAAAAAATCATCAAGTTCTAAATGCCCAAAAAGGATTCAAAGAATGTAGACAGAAACCTATAGGTATGAATGATCTAAAAGAAATTAATCAATCATTAGTATCTTATGGTTTGTATTCACTATTTGTTAGGGAGATGGTAAAGACTTGGGTTTCCAAAAATAAGACTGTCCCACACTAAAGGCTTCAGTTAGTTTCAGCAGTCCTGGAAGATGGGACACAACTAAATTGGAAATGCTATTGGCAAGAAGAAGAAAAAAATTAGAAAAATAGAGAAAAGCAAAAAGATTTGAGGCTTACCAAGATCACATTCTTGGCGAGGGCACTTATGCTGACACATAGGATCAAGCTCTTTATGATGACCACATCTTATTTTTATGCTATACAGCAGCCTTAAATGCTTGGGACAAGATTCAGGAATGAAGAAATATAATTGAATCATATATTAGGGTTAAAAAGGACAAAAGAGAACACTTTAGTGACTTTTTCAAAAGATTAACTAAGGCTGAACAAAGAGGAGTAATAGAACCAGGAGCTAGACAAGTACTTATTGAATCTCTAAGGCTTTTGAAAATGCCAACATAAATGCAAAAAGGTCCTTGGCTCTTTAAATTTAAATCAGCACCAATGGATGAATGCATCCTGCATACAATGAATGTTAAGACATTTAACTAGCATACTGAGGTTTGATTAGGAGAAGCAACTTCTGAAGTTATGTGGAGATTTAAAAATGCCATAAAAATGCCATCAAATGTTTAAATTGTGGTAGATTAGGTCATATGAGAAAGTTTTGTAGACAAGAAATTCCTAGAGATAATGTCTGCTCTGGGAAGGGCAAAAATAGAAGGTCTCAATCTTCTGGATTATATAGAAAAGGTGACAAAGGCTCATATTGGACCAATGAATGTAGATCAACAAAAGGCAGACAAGCCAA
The DNA here is from genome assembly GCA_028555095.1 of Dicrostonyx torquatus. Lineage (NCBI taxonomy): Eukaryota > Metazoa > Chordata > Mammalia > Rodentia > Cricetidae > Dicrostonyx > Dicrostonyx torquatus. Next base: position 2,641,156 of record JAQHUG010000224.1, on the reverse strand, counting down.
CCTAATACTCATGAGAAACTCCTTGGTGAACCTCTCACAGGTGCCTAAGTCAAAAGTGATCCAATCATTTCCAGTTACTGTGAAGATCATCTCTCACCAGAAAAATTAAAAACTCCATTGCCTGCTTTAAAATACCATACTGTTCTGGATGATAGAATAAACATCAAAGGATGTGGAGGATGAGTAAAAATTTACAATAGGAAATAGGAAGCATATGTTTTGTCAGACTTCTATAAATGATCAAAACCAATGCTAAAAGTGTGTGTAAATAACACTGTATTTGTGAGATTACTGAACACAGGTGAGAATGTGACTATCATTACTCCAGAAACTCGGTATACAAATTGGCCTCTTCAAAAGGTAAATGTTCAATTCCTAGTAATTGGAACCCTATCTCACGTGAAACAAAGCAAAAGATGGATAGGGCCAGAAGGACAGAGAAGAGTATTGTGGCCATATGAGTCAAATATAGCAGTGAATTTGTGGGGTCATGACCTACTGCAGAATGGAATACTCTGATTAACATTCCTGCAGTCCCAGAAAATCAAGGATATTATAAGGTACAATAAACAAAGATCACCAACCATTCAATTTGTACAAGAAGACAAAGCAACTAGCATAGCTTCAGAGGTACCAATGACACTACCTTAAAAATGGTTGACTAAGAAACTAATATGGGTTAAACAATAACCTTTAACAGAAAAGAAACTGCAGGCTTTAGAACAGCTGGTACAGGAGTAACTAGATTCTTACCATATTGAAGAATTCACCAATCCTCTATAATTTTGTTGAATATATTTTCTGGGCCTTTGAGCTGGAATTCTCCTTCTTTTACCCCTATTATTCTTAG
>JAQHUG010000224.1:2608898-2627724 GCA_028555095.1 Dicrostonyx torquatus | reverse complement strand
CAAAGAACTAACAAAATGCATTGAGTTCCTTTTGTGTTGGCCCTTTGCTTCTAGACTTGGGGCCTGGTTTTAAGAAGGCTTTCTCTGCCAGCAAGACTGCATTGGAAAGGTCTAATTTTTTTTGTGTGTGTGATGTTATCATTTGGAGATAGCGGACCTTTTTTTGTGTGTTTCAAGAGAGAGAAAAAGGAATTAGACTGGTGGGCATGTGGGAGGTTCTGGGAGGATAAGAAGGAAGGGAAGCATTGATGAGAACAAGCTATGAAAATTTGTTTTTGATATAAAAGAAAAAATACAAATCTAAAAACTAATAGAAGAAGCAAAGTAAAACAGAGGAAACCCATTTAAAATATGATTGCTCAAGAAACCAAATGGATAAATGTGAATTCAGACATTGAGTAAGAACAATCATATATCAAATGACTTTTAAGCCCTCAGCTAAAATCTGCTTAAGAAGACAAAAGAAGCTCAAATAATGGAAAAAAGATGTCATAAAGGTTTTAAAGTGTTTTCTTCAAATTACTATGCTTAAAGTATTAGCATAAAATTTTCCGTATCAAATAAAACAAACCTCCTTTTAAAAATTTGGTCTATTTCTTATTCCCATGTATTATGATTTCAATTTCTGTGCTTTTGTGAGAGATCTGTCCATGTGTGAATGTGAGTGCCTCTCTATCTGTGTGTTTTTGTGCTTTTCTGCAGCTTTTTATTCTTTTTCTTTGCTTAGTTTGTTTTATTCTAGTTGGTTTTCTTGTTTTATCTTATTTTCTTATTTTTAGATGCTTGCTTGTTATGTATTTCTCTTTCTGGGGCTACAGAGTTTAGTCGGTGTTTAAGAGCACAGAGGGTCTGGATTCAATTTCCAGCACTTACATAGTAGCATACAGTCATCTTCAACTCTACTTCCAAGGGATCTATAGGCCTTTTCCAGCTTCTTCATATGTCAAGCAACCACATAGCATACACACATATGTGCAAGCAAAGAACATACACATTAAAAGAAATCGATCAAATTAAAGAAATTCTCTTTTCATGATCGTGCATTCTTTCCTTTTCTTAATGGGTACATCACAGACTGATAATTACTGTCAATTTTCCTTTACATATTTGTTTTCCTCTAATGTTAATCTTCTTATAGAAAAACATTTTCATCACATCCATTATTCTTTGAGGATTTTCCTCATATATATGCATTATGTTTTGAATCATACAGACACAAATTTAATGACTGAGTCCGATGGAGTGATTTTATGGTCTGCCTAAAGAGCTTGTCAACACTGATGAGTTTAGAAGTTATTCAATAGATTTAAATTTTTCCCCTAAACCTGTTCTTTTTAATACTCATCTGTTTATTTCTCTTTTCTGGTGCTTCCCCATTGTGCCTCTTTAGATGTTCATTGTTGGCCTTTTATAGAATTAAAAACTTACATTAGTAAAAAAAAAAAATGCTCACAAAACATCTAATGTCACAGAGATTCATTACATCGACATTTTATAGTCTTTCCAATTATACTTTCTTCATTGTTTTTCCTCAAGTATCCTATTCATCTTTGTAAGTACTTTCCTTCACTTCAAGCAAGCTTTTCACCAGTAGTTCTTTCTGGCGCCTTATTAAAGCCAGCCATGAACATTACTTCTTCATTTAGATGTGTGTCCTAATAATTTTTCCTTGCTTCTTACTTATAGCACTGCACAAAATGGGAAAGAAAAAAGATTTTATTTACCACCTCATCACAAACTAACTTTATTAATTAAGTTTCAAATTATATGTCTTAAGGCTAAAAATTGTAGGTCAGGGATTGAGCACATGCCTATCATGCATAGGGATAATGGTTCTATCCCTACTACTAGTACTACTACTAATAATAATGATAAAAATCAATCTATCATTGTTTTAACTTTAGTTAATTTACATAATATTTTAACATACAGCACATTTATTTTCTAGGTTTTGTTATATTTATCTCCTTTACATGATTGTTTCTCTGAAGATGGAAATAAAATCTATGTAATACGTTGGAGCAGACCAATCATAGTTTGGATCTCTTACAAGTTGACTAAATAGTATGCTTCTCTCCTCCAGTTGATATAGAAAAATGTAGCAGCAACCAAAGCATATTTTACACAAATCATTCTCAGCATACAATTTTTTATGGATGATTATCAACACCTTGGTTTTGCAGCTTTGTGTTTTCAGAGATACTTAATCCATAGTCAAGACCTGATAAATTTTTTTCAGTGGGAGAATGAGAAAATGTTTTCTCTGAAATAAAAATAACCCGTTTTTTAAAAACATATTCCAGGGAATCTGAGAAGAGAAGTGAATATATTGGGTTATAGTTTAATGTGTCCATATTGTTATTCCTCTTTCTCATGTTAACATAGAATAATTTTTGAGAGTAGAAGAATGTGTTTACTAAACCATATCTTTTCTCCTAGAAGTAAGATGTAGAAAATTATAATCCTGTTGTTTTGCTTTTATATTGCTGAACTTCTAAACTATTCCAGTGTTGATCAGGTCTATGTGTAATATTTCTTAGAGGTGGGGACACTCCATAGGAAAGCATCCTTGCCTTTTACCAGTAATAATCATTTGCATGCACTAAATATTCATTAATCTATGTCCCATGGAGATAGAGTGTGGGATGCTGAGTATTTTGATACTCTGAATTTCTAAAATACATAAGTAAAATATGTTGATATGATAGATTAACAACTCAATATTTTACCAAGACTAAAAATTAGCTAGCTCTTCTTTTGTCTCTTGCTAAATTTTCCATGAAATGGTGCAAAACTATGATATTCTCTGTAAAGCAAAGGACACAGTCAGTAAGACAAAAAGGCATCCTACTGAATGGAAGAAGATATTCATTAACCCCACATCAGACAAAGGCCTGATATCCAGGATATACAAAGAACTCAAAAAACTAGACATAAAAGTTCTAAATTACCCAATTAAAAAATGGGGTAAATATGTGAACAGAGAATTCTCAACAAAAGAAGTTTGAATGGCCAAAAGATACTTATGGTCATTTTCAACTTCCTTAGCGATTAGGGAAATGCAAATCAATACAACTCTGAGATACCATCTTACAACTGTCAGATGGCTAAAATCAAAAACACCAATGATAACCTATGCTGGAGAGGTTGTGGAGTAAGGGGAACACTCCTCCATTGCTGGTGGGAATGCAAACTTGTGCAACCACTTTGGAAATCAGTGTGGTGAAAGGGAAGTGGGGAGGAGAAGGGAAAAATTGGGGAGGGCTTGGGGGAGTGGGAGGGTGGAGATGGAAGAAGGGTGGATATTGGAGAAGAGAATAAGATATCTACAATAAGGGAGTCATTTTAGGATTGGCAAGAGACTTGTCTCTAGAAGGAATCCCAGGTGTCCACAGGGATGTCCCCACCTACGTACTTTGGCAGCAGAGGAGAGGGTGCCTGAACTGGCCTGTCCCATAGTTACGTTGATGAATATCTTGATTATTACCATAGAAATTTCACCCGATGGATGGAGATAGAGTCAGAGATCCACATCCACATCAGAACAAAGGACTGAGCTCCCAAGGTGCTGTTGAAGAGCAGAAGGGGGGAGAAGATGAGCAAGGAATTCAGGACTGCAAGGGACTGGCCCATCAACTGAGACAGTGTGGCTGATGCATTAGGAGCTCATCAAATCCAGCTGGACCAGGATTGAATGAGCATAAGACCAAACCGGAATCTCTGAATGTGGCTGCCAATGGCGACGGACTGAGAAACCAATGATATTAGCATGGGGACCTATCTCTTCTGTATGTATTGGCTTTTCGGTAACCTAGTCTATATGGATGCACACCTTCTTAGTCCAGGATGGATGGGGGAGGGCCTTGGACTTCCCACAGGGCAGGGTACCCTGCCCCCTCCTTAGGAAGCATGGGAAGGGAGGAGGGATAATAGGGGAGCAGGAGGGCGGGGACAAGGGAAGTAATTGTAAATTTCTCTTTTAACAATAAAATAATTTTAAAAATTATGATATTCTAAGCATTAATTCATAAAAGTATATGAATGATAGACATTTAGTGAACAGTTATGCTTTTTTTTGCATACATTCTTAATAGCACTTATTTCAGACAAATTGTATTCTAAATGCTAATTTAGAATTAACTTTTAAAGTTAATTCCCCAAAAAGGTATAATCCATGAGAGATATTTCTTGCATATTGGAGCTATAGTTTCTAATGTATCAAAATATACAAGACTGCTTATTGCCCTGCCACACTTTGTGTGGTTTTTATATCTCCAGTTCTCAAGGCCCTAATAAAATTTGTACTTTGCAGTGCCCTTGCATAGAACCAGATCCTTCATAAATATGGATGTCTTTTGTAGAATAAAATGTGTTTTCCTTCCATGTCAATGTCTCATTTTTCTAAATTTGTGTATATTTAAAGATAAAGGAGATAATTGTTCTAGTCTTACATCCTTTACATCTAACAGCTCACAGGATATACAGACCAAACCAATTATCACAGACGCAGGTATGCGTCCAGACAATAACTTGTAATTATATCTTGGGCTTTAGGATAAAATTAGAAAACCTGAGGGGATGCAAGCATAAGAAAATCTTCGTTTGGAGTTGTATAGGTAAACAGTAGCCTGAATCTATATTCTGTGATATATTAAATTCACTAACTATTATGAAATTAAATTTATATGACATATTACTATCTCACTCCCAGGGCAATCCCACCTATATATAATCACATAATTTATGTTTATTTTTGAGCCTATTACACAACAGTAAACTGGTTACAAATGTGTAATCTAACATTTCCTCTATTTTAAGAAAGTTTTGCATCCTATTCAGATGAGGAATTCCTTAGAATAAAGCACCCCAGAAGCCGGGAGGTGGTGGCACACGCTTTTAATTCCAGCACTCGGCAGGCAGAGGCAGGCGGATCTCTGTGAGTTAGAAACCATCCTGGCCTACAAGAGCTAGTTCCAGGACAGGCTCCAAAGCCACAGAGAAACCCTGTCTCAAAAAGCCAAAATAAATAAATAAATAAATAAATAAATAAATAAATAAATAAATAAATAAAGCACTCCAGGACAAGTCATGTGGAGCCACATAACTGACAATTACAGGTAACCAGTCAAGAGTTTTTTGAAATTTGAATGGGGGATAGAATTTCAGAGCTGGTAGAAGCCACAGTAACACTGAAGAACACTGCCCTTTCTATACTGTGAAGACACAAGAAAGGCCATTATTATAACAGAGAGTGATGATTCATCAGACACAAATTCTACTTACACCTTCATCTTAAACTTCCTAACCTCATAACTGAGTTCTTTTATTTTTTTATGCATTAACCAATATGATGTGATTGATAATAACTACCAATTGAGTATGATACCTTTATGAAAACTTTGTTTGACTGTGAACTCAATTATCAGGAGTGGAAATCCTCTTCAAAGTCAAAGTAGCATACAATCAGTCTAATGTTTTGGGAACTTCATCATACATGAGAAGGTAAAACACAATGCCCAAGTGTGCCTTTAATTTGCTAAATATGGTTATCAAGATGGTTCGATGTGTAACAGTTCTTGCTGTTATGCCAGAGGATATGAGTTCAATCCATAGGTCTCAAAGAGTGGCCAGATAGAACTAGCTGATGTATAGACGTTGTCCTGTGACCTTAATATGTATGCCCTTGCATGTGTGTGCATACATAAAAATAAATAAATGTTAAAAATTCATAAAAAGATATAATAGAAAATGATAATCTATTTATATTTAACTTAATTTAAAAAATATATAAACATAAACAAGAAATTTAATAGAAATCAGATGATAACTGAGTGTCACATATTGGACTATTATAAAAATCTGTCCATAGACTTGCACAAGAGAACTGATTAGAATTATGTTAGTGAATTGCATTTTGACTAGAACCACTTAAGGAACTTTTCACATGTCTCCAAAGATTTAAAGTTCTCTGTGAAGAAAATTAACCAAATTATGTATAAAAATCCTGTTTTAAAAAGAATATTTTAAAATATTGAAACATTACCAAAGTATAATAGCTCCAAAATCAAAATAATTTACTAACCCACAATGTACTTATCTTATAATGCATATATTGAAACAATGTAAGTGTTCCCAGAAAAGATTTTACACTCTAAAATGCCATTCATTTTTTAAAAAATTTTCTCAGAATTACCCCCAAAACGTAATATCAATAGGGTCTGAGTAAATAGGGTCATCATAACTTGTTCAAGGTTTCAATCATTCATGCAACGTTCAAAGAAGTCACTGATGATTCTCTTTATTAATATGATGGAATTCATAAGAAGATTCACATTGAAGAAGATGGCTTTAAATCCCTCAGTAATAAAATTTCACTTCCACCTCTAAACCTCTTAATAAGCCAACAATTTTCTTCATCATTTGTCTTGAATTTTCAGTAAAATCTTACTCATTTTTCAAAGAAGTCTTTAAAAAGTAAAGTCTTGTTCTTCTCTCTTTTTTTCTCTTTAGATCATAAGAAATACAGCAGGTGATAACTTGTGTTAGACAGATCAACTACCAGATGAGTGATTCTCTGATAGAGAACCCTATCTGGAAAGGCCATGGAGTTACTGACTGTGGAAACCAGTTGATCCTGTCTGTAATTTCTCTAATGCGTCACTTCATTTCTTCCCTAAAAACTCATTTCTTCCCTTAGAATATCTGTGAGTGTTTTCCCCCACTGCTTGTCTATTTATCTCATGAAATTATTTCACTTACTGGGTACACATATATTTGGGTGGTCAGGAAGATGACTTTTCATTTGGATGTATAATTTTGATGTATATAATATATACTGGGACATGTTTCAAAACTGGATCTATTTGTTCCCCAAGAAATATGGACACTTAAAAACCTGCTTTGTTATTTTGCTCAGAATAATTGCAAACAATTAGCTCGTTTTCACCTCAAAGCAAGTTCAAACTGGATTAAAGGCTTTTTGTAAATTCATTGTACACTTAAGCTTTTACAGTTTGCACAAGCAAGGTCAGAGTCACAGATATCTGTCCAGATTGCTATGCAAAGCATCCTAGGAAGAACATGCTGCTTTTTCACTTACCAGTCTGCACATGGATCTGTGTCAAAAAGTTGTCATTGGATAATGTGCCCCCAACCCCATCTGGTCACTGTCTTGGGAATTTATGTTGCAGTGGCAGTGGCTCAGCTCCCTAATTGCTTACCCTAGGAATTTTCTTTTGACCAGTAAGAAGGTAACTCTTGCAATTTCTTTATGGCTTCAAGTCTCCTGAAGGAGAAGACATCTTAGAAGTTAGAAGCTGGAAGAAGTTAGAAGTAGGACAGAAAAATTAACATAGAAGGAGGAAAACAAAGAAACTGGAGTGACGAGGCACAGAATGAGGATTCATTTCTCACCCTTGGATCCCTACACTTCATTTGCTATAGTGTCCTCTCTGTACATTGATTGAGGAGTGGAATAAAATCATATGCTTTTATTTTCGTTCATTTTCTTTATTAGCAAGGCCTGCAGTTTTCTTATGAAATAAACACCTTATTTTGTCAGGCTCTTTATGTTTCATGAACTTCAATATCCCCAACTAAACATTTGCCTTATTTAGTGAGTTGCTGCATCATGTCTCCTTTTGTTGATCCCTAACCACATGCTGTGAATTTGGGTACCAGCTGTTTGCTCTGCCTTAAGGAGCACTTTTAATACATGTGATGTTTCATCAGTGATTTAACCTGAGGGAGTATAGAGTCACCTAGACAACACATCTTTTGACTTTTCTGGGAGGGTGTTGTTACAAATATTTAACTGAAGAAGGGAGAGTCAGAGTCAACTCAGATGTGGTTGGTGTCATCTCATAAATTAAAACAATGGGAAAAGCAAGCTGAGTGCTAGCATGTATCCCCAGCATTCTTACTGAATACATAATGTGACTAGGATCTTATACTGGTATCTCCTTGTCTTCTGTCACATAATAGATGTTATTCTCTCAAAGCTGTGATTCAAAAGAAACTTGTTTGTTTAAGCTATCTTTGTCATTTATGTTATCACAGCAATGATAAAATAGCTAACACAATGCCAACACAATTCACATGCATTGCTCGTTTAGTGCTTTTATTGTTCTTTTAAAAGTCAGTCACTCAGCTGACCAACACTGTAACTAACCAGGCACAGAACCATTGCTATGAGACCCACTGCAATTTCCACTCCATCTCTCATCTGCTGGAGCACTTGAAGGGAGCAGTCCTTGCAAACCCAAAGCTGCACCATCTCCATGATACAAGGGAACAACATATATCCAAGAGGATTATCGGTGAGGGCCTAGCATCAATAGTGTAGCAGAAAACAGTTGCTTGCAACCAGATGAATTCCTCTTTGCGATGAACACTTGCAAGAAAAGATGTATGGATAAGCCTGGCGGTGGTGGCTCACGCCTTTAATCCCAGCACTCGGGAGGCAGAGGCTGGCGGATCTTTGTGAGGTTGAGACCAGCCTGATCTACAAGAGCTAGTTCCAGGACAGGCTCCAAAGCTACAGAGAAACCCTGGGCTCCAAAGCTACAGAGAAACCCTGACTCAAAAAACCAAAAAAAAAAAATGTATGGATAAATATTGTCTGTGGCACACTATAACTTCCATGACTAAATGGTTCTCTGAGGTTTTTCTTCTTTTCTTTTAACTTTTATTTTATTTTATGTTTGGGGGCAGGTTGCAAGGGCATAGGCCAGATATGAAGGGATGAGGAAGTGAGTGGGATAGAGATGCATGATGTGAAAAATGCAAACAATAAGCAAGAAAGTTAAAAAAGAGAGTCTCATGCACCATAGGTTAACCCTGAAAGTTTTATGGAGCTCATGCTTTTCTTTAATTCATCATCAAACGTTGTCTACTTTCTACATGTGCTTTTGTGTCATGACTTGCTTAGAAAAACACAATAGTTCTTATCTTCTTCCCTTGTTCTTGCTATTACATAATTTCCAAAGATGAGTAGGGTTTATAATAAAAGATTCAGTTTGATTTAAAGAGTAAAGTTACAAGTTGAAGGTACCACATTTTATGATAGCCCCTTATTGTCAGAGTACTGAGGTGGTATAGTATATCACACGGCAAAGGACAGAGAAAGGTAAATATGAAAAGCTAAATATCTATGATCATTTATTTATAAAACCCAAGATATTCAGTGTTTAAAGTCCAAAAGAACAACTGGAAATACTTAAAATTAAACACTTCCCAAAGCTGTGCCACTAGTCACCATAATCATACTGTTTGCCTTTATCTTACTCCTTCACCATACAGACGAATTTAACACAAACCCTAAGTCACAGCTTTGTCAATATCAGATGTCTCAAATGTAGGGACAAGCATTCAGTATTGCCCTCTTTCTCGATGTAGCCCTGCAGGTAGAGTACCTAACAAAAGTCAAATGTTTCTTTGCACCCTGCATAGCTTTTAATACACTTATCTGCCTGTATCATTTTATGAATGTTACACTTTTGCTCTAAGACATCTGCATCATTAAATATTCTGCAAGAGAAGCACAACAGTAGGTGACAGGATTTATTACTGACTAGCTGGTTGTGCTCCTTAAGCATCTCTTTGAGGATTCTGTGTTTGCCTGTGTCATTGCAACAGGATATTGGCTGAGGTATACTGAATATTTCTTCCATCTTAATAAAATCTTACACAAGTTTCTGTCCTTCTCTGGGGCCTGATATTCCTATATGCCTCCCTATGAGCACTGTGGAAAAGAACAATGTTTTGGTTCTGCAGCATGAAGTTTTAAAACCTGCAGTACATTCTTGGGTCTATAATTAATGTTGTTGTTTTGATCCTCTAATCTTAAGAGACTATATCTTATATTGCGTTCTTATGAAATACCCATATACTGTCTCTCACACAAGAATGGACACAGACACACACACACACACACACACACACACACACACACACATGAAATAAGACTCCAAACAAGTATATTAAAAATAACTATGACATAACTCAAAGAATATTTAGAAAATTGCAAGTCTATTATTTCTTTTGTAATGACAATAGGTTATATTAACATATATATACACCTATTAAACAGCATTAATTCCACATAAAATTATCACAAATATATGAAAAACATGAGAGCTTTATCAGTACCTACCAGCTAATAATTATTATTTTTACATGTCCTTATCCACGGTATTGCTGAAATTCTGGATAAATAATCTTTCTCATATCCTTGCTTCAGATTTTTGAACATAGGTATGATTTCTCACTTTGAATCACTCATCTGTAATGACTAAACTTAATTTTATCACTCAAGCCACAGAAAACCTGGCTTACAGGAACAAAGTTGAATGGTTTATTCTTCCCACATGAATTAGAATTCAAATATAGTCAAGAGAGGCACTCAGCATTATAAAGTGCTAGGCTCTTTTGTAATGAGGCACATTTGCCTTTGCTGTGTGGCTGTGTTCACAAGGTGGAAATTTGATTCAAGGAAATATGTTGCTTTCAGGAAAATGGAAAGAACTTTAGATCAGCATTTTAAATGAAATGAATCCTACAAAGACAGCTATTGATCTGTTTTTCCATAGGTGAGGAAGCTAGAATGAAGAGATGTGAAATTAAAAGCAGGAATATGCAGAATTTTCGTGGATAATGTAAAGGAGAAGAATGAGAAAATAGAAAAAAATAGTTCAAGCCAGAAAAATTCCTAGCACCGAAAAGGGAACTGGACACAAAATCTCACCCTTAACTAAGAGATAAGCATGTGTCCTCTGGTAATTTTTTCAAGCTGTAGTGGAAAACTACTTACCTAAGTGTATATGACCAGCAAAAATTGAACTTTGTGGACAAGAAGAAGAGGAGCAGAAGTGGAGAAGAATTCAGTAAAGAAGCAGAAGGAGGGAAGAAAAAGAGGAGGAGGGAGAGGAAAAGCAGCAGGGGGAAACTGTGAGATGGATGAAGAAAGGGTTTGGAAAGCGTAAAGATGATCAAAATATACTGTGTAAAATTCTCTAAGCACTAATAATGGCAAAAGAGAGCATTATGAAAACTTATTATATGCATGCATAAAAATGTTACCATGATAATTAATAATTTCTTTTCTGAAGTGTGTGCTAGTGTATGTATATTTGTACAACTAAAAGTGTGTAGTGTTAATTCATTTGCATTTTAATAAATAAAGCTTGCCTGATTTCAGGGAATAAAACAACTGCACTGATCAATCTTACACTTCAGGCAGTGGTGACACACACCTTTAATCCTAATAGCCACACTAGTTTGCTATAGAAACCAGACAGTAATGGTGCACACCTCTAATCCCAGAACTAGAGAGGAATATAAAATGGGAGGAGACAGCTCTCACTCACAGTCTCATTCTGATATTACTGGAGGCAGGATTGCTCTTTTGGACTGACTGAGGTAGAGTTAAGAGCCAGGAGCTGACTATTTTACTTTTCTTGACCTTCACGCTGAACTCCAATTTCTGTCTCTGGGTTTTTAATTAATCATGCTACACTGTGTGTGTGTGTGTGTGTGTGTGTGTGTGTGTGTGTGTGTGTGTCCATACCGAGGACAGAGTATAGTTTAGAGTGTCATTATAAAGACATTGTTCATTTTTCTTTTTGAGGAATGACTTTCCTTGGTCTAGACCTTAAAGACGAAGTTTGACTCCAAGAGAATCCCAGGTGTCTGTCTCTTTTAAATGTAAATGTTTTTGTTTATTAATTATTTTTGCATGTTGAGAGGGCATATTTAGTTTTACTATTTTTATTTTATTAGAAATACTTTTTCATACCGTATTTTAGGATTATTGTTTCCCCTCAACTAAATCCTCTAAGATCCTCACCACCTTCTCTCCTATCCAAATCCTGTTTGTAATCACTAAGAATAGACTTCACAAAGTTTGCATTATATCTTAGTTTCAATGAAAGATATGTAGAAATTAATGTGTTAAAATTACATCACTTAAGTTTTCATTGTTTAAAATCAGCACTAAAATGGCTTATTTCTCCATATATCCATATCCTTTGATATATTCATTATATAATCATGAAATTCACTTGAGTATAACAAAAATATATAAGCAATATCCCTAAAAACCATTTCTTAAATAAAAATTGTAAAAATTCAGGATGGAAGTGTAAATATAAATAAAAATAATTTCATGAATTATATAGACAGAGGTGAATTATCAGCATATACAATGAAGTTTAGTAATTTACCCTCTGAAAGACAAAACTCAAAAAAAAAATCACAGTTTTGTAGATTTAAATATTGATGACATATATTATTAACAATAATGAAATTTCTGAGAAAATCCCACATGAAAATTATAAATTCCATGCATTCTTTAAGCTGATTATTCTTTTTCACACTGTAAAAAGCAAAGGGGAGAATGAAAGCATTTTACTTGATACATGACATCTAATGTTTTTGTTTACACTATTTTTATCACAAATACTAGGAATATATGTAGAAACTTCCAACAATGTGGGTGAATCTTGAGCTATAAATGATAGAAAATTGGCTTACTATGTCAAATTAATTACTAATTAATGTTATTCCAATTATACTTAAGCACTTTTTCTCTCATATTTATTATGATAGGGATTGAGACAAGTTCATTGTGCAAGTGAGGTAACCATTTCACCATCATTTCACAGCCTCAGTCCTCATTTCAGTCTTCATTTGAGGCAAGTTTTCTCTAATTTGCATAGGCAAGTTTTGGACTTTGTCAGTAGCTCAGGTTGGACTTGGAATTTCAGTCCTCTAGCCTCTATCTTATAGCCCACTTATGCAATGATTTTTAATAATTGTATAGTGACTACTTTGTGTTAGGTGATCACAAGTACTTCTATTCGTGTGGGATAATATACATAGCAACTTCTCTTTTAAAGAGATATTTTAATATACCACTGATCAATAACATAACAATGTTAGACATAATATTTACAATTCATTAAGTCAACCTCGCCCCTGTTTTAGCCAAACTGGAAATGTTTCCTGGTAATAGCAATAGAATGCTAGTCATGAGATTCTAAAGCAAGAAAAAAATTAACACTATATTTTATATTTCAATAGTTTAAGCAACCATCTTAGGAAACAGTGTGTAAAAATCCTGAGTATAAAATTGATTTTCATCCACTGAAAATTTAGCCATTTATTTTATCAGAATAAGAAATGATCACTATATCTAAATGTCAACATGGATCATTAAGGTGTACCAAGATAGTAAAGTATTATTTCTCACCGAGTTTTGTCCATTTGGTTTTTGAGTTGATGAGGAAAATTTTCCTTTAGTGGGAGTAGGTGCCATTTACAGAAAAGAAAAATTTCTCTTCTCCTTTGGTGCTGGTAGAAATGTCTTATTGTTAATCATGTATAATCATTCATCCAACAGAAACAGCAGAAAATGTTCCTGGAATGTTTACAATTGAAGATGAGAAAATATGTAAGAAATAAAATCTGATGCTTAATTTTCAAACGTGCCTTGAAACAGCTTAGGTCTACCATAAATGTGAACTGATAAATCTAGTGTGGACTTATAGCAGTCTCCAAATCTAATAATACATGGGGTTTTAGTTCATGAAAAATTTATATTCAAAATACAAATGAAAGTTTCTATACAGAACAAAAATGATTATTTGAGAAAATGCAATTTTTACAAATACTGTTAAATAGATTCCAAATTGTGATATGGTAGGATAAGTACCATTAGGTTCCAGTTAAAATGAAAACCTAAAATCAACATGAAATGTGCTTTTATTGCTTTTGCATTACTGGGCACAAAACAAGCAACAGAAGAATGTGAGAGAGGAAAGCTGATTTAACTTCTGGTTTCAGACAGGAGCACAGTGGAGGAAGCAATGATGCAGTAACATCTAGCATCATAATGGGTGAGAAGGCAGAGGGAGAAAATATCAATATGCAGGTAGTTTTCCCTCCCATTTCCTCTTTCATTTCTTCATGGCATTCCATCATAGGATAATTCCATCCACATTTAGTGTGGCTCTTTTCTCCCACTTAACATCCACTGAAATTCCCTTGAGGTCATATCCAGAGATGTACTTTGCTCTTCTATGTGATATTCACTTAAATTAACAAGGAACATATCTATGAAAGAAGTTATAAAAACAACTGAATATAATACAAACCAAAAATAAGTGAATAAAAATTCAGTTCAAATTTGTTAGAAAAAATATCAAATGCTAAAGGCTAGTGGGATGAATGCATATCTTTTCAAAAATTTCAAAACACAATACAAACAATGATTTAAGATGAAGTTTTATTTATACATTTGTTTAAGGTGTTAAATTTAGTATGTCTCTCATTAGCTTAGAAACTTTCTGCATTGACAATTGATTCTATTGAAAAGTTGTGAGATAAGTTAATCCAAAAGATAAGATTTGTAGCATAAATGAAGTGCAAGAGGTTACCATTAATTATATCCTTATCTAAAACTTTATCAAAAATGAATTATAAATAACATTATTATAAACATAATTGGTCAATTATATGTAAAATATCAAGCTTATAAAGACTTATAAAGAAAAAAAAGTTGGTGTTAACATTGCAAAACTAGCTCCATATTTATAAGCTAAAAATGCTCAAAGTTCTTCAAAAATTCATTGTTTCATTTTAAGATTACTTCATTAAGGGTGTGGTAATTAAGGTTTTACATTAAAAGTTTTAAAAATGAAGTAATCTTTTTTGTTATTTTTTTTTTGGCTGTGTAACAGCCCTACATCTACTGAAACTACCTCTCTAGACCAGGATGGCCTCGAACTCAAGATATCTGCTTGCCTCTGCCTCCCAAGTACTGGATCTAAAGGTATGCATTACCACACTTTTAATGAACTAACCTAAAAATATCCTCATTGCTTGAATTTTAAAGTATTTTTATAGAAGCCTTTGAATTTTGAGTATACATACAAATGTAATAGAATTACAATCTGTTTCTATCGACTGCAAACTATTTGTAAACATAATCTGAAAATCTTCTGTAAGGCAAAGGACACTGTCAATAGGATAAAGTGCTGGCAGCTTACAGATTGGGAAAAGATCTTCACAAACCCCACATCTGACAGAAGATTGATCTCCAAAATGTATAAAGAACTTTGGAAATCATTTTTGAAAAAAATAGATCAATTAAAAAGGTGTGTCTAGCCCTAAACCGAGAATCTCAGTAAAAATAAATAAATAAATAAATAAATAAATAAATAAATAAATAAATAAATCTCAAATGGCAGAGAAATACTTAGAGAAAGATTCAGCATTTTTAATCATAAGGGAAATGTAAATCAGATTTGCTGTGGGAACTCCTTCTACTAATAACCTTTAAGATGCCAGCCCACTTTGGGCATGGTGTACGTACTATAAATGCTGACAAAATTATGCATGGGCCTATTGGCTGTTGGATTCGGGTCCTTTTCCCAGTGCATGCAGAAGAATACAAGTCACTATTCTTCTTTTGAGTTTACCTCCTAATAAATAAATCTTTATCATACTTCATTCAGGGCTGTTGTGGAACTCTTCTGTATGCCAACAAATTGGCACCCACGCTACCAGAGTCCATGTCCTTGTTGGCCTCTGGCTAGACCTCCTCCATCTGTGGCCTTCTCCTACCCCATGTAGCTGAACAACCCCTCCGCAGCTGAGCTAACTCTTTGGCCTGCAGTTGCTTACCACTTGGCTGACTCACTGTATGGTGACTTGGCAATTTCCCACCATCTGTGCCCATTTGGCTTTGTCCAGCCTACTAAGTGGCTTGCAGCTGCCAGCAAGTTTTTAGTCAAAACTTCTCCATGTTTCTCTGGCTTCTGCCAAGCCTACTCTGATCATTCCTAGCTCTGAGTCCAGGATCAGGGGCAGCTTCAACTTGCATTCTCAGTTCAGATCAACAAATGCCTGACCCGAGCTTCAGGCAATAACCTCACAGCTTGCAACTGCCTGCAACCTCTGAGCTACTTAATATTCTGCCCAATTCAAACTTCCAAACGCAGATGTGCTCCTCTTAAGTAGTTAGCTAGACTGGTTAGTAATGCGAAGTCCCAGATTATTCATGTATTGATCTAGAACCTGCCTTAAAACTAAGAACTGCGCCACCTTCTGGCCAATAAAGATTTTTACACCTACAACAGTTTTCTGAAAATTATAATGGAGACAGGATAATTTGATTAATAAATAAATATATAAATTTGAAATTGTAAACCAACCCTGGAAAAACTGTAGACAATATCACCATCCAGGATTTTCCCAACCTTTTTGTTTCTACTATAGATGAAACTCTGCAAGAGCTATATGAGCTAACTTGTACATATGTTTTTGTGATAATGGCAGCTATTAGCTTTGTTCTTCACATTATATCTTAAAGAAGTGGTTTGATGACAGAGTCAAGAACAAGAAACTTTTAGAAATAATTCAGTCTTTAGCTGAAAGGAATCAACTGTTGAAAATTTAACCTTAATTTGATAGACAAAAGTCAATCCATGTCATTGGACCCTGAAACCTTACAAATGTGTACTGAAAGATTATCTGAAAAATTCATTCTATTTAAATTGACAATTAAAATATGTTAAAAAGTTATGATATGCTATCAGATAGAACAACCCTCCAGAAATGCAATCTACATATCATCCAAATAATATCTAAAGATGACAAGGTACCATTAATGGAAAAAAATGAAAACCTTAATATCACATATACAGAATAAGAACTACATCAAGATATTTAGGCATTAGAAAGACAGTAAAAGAATTTGAAATGATTGAGGAACTTGTCAGAATTGATAAGCAAGGATAGGAGGTAAAGGCAAAATTTGGCATTGTCAGCAGCTTTCAGAGTCAGAGATGACTTATCCTGTTATTATCACTGAAAATTCAGGAAATACTCAATACCAAAATGGATACAAATAATGTAAATGGATACCTATAGGTATGAAAGATTTAAAACAAATCAGTGCTATCTTATGGTAAGTATCCATCATTTGTTAGGGAGATGGTAAAAACAAGGACTTCAAGCCATAAGGTTACTCCACATGATTGGCTTCAATTAGTCTCAGCTAGAAGAGGGCTGCAGCTACAGTGGAATTGTTATTAGAGAGAGGAGACTAAATCCCTTTGACTGCAAAGGTATATTCAAAGGATTTGAGGTTTCCCAAGATCAACTTAGTGGCAAGGACCATTATGCTTATCCACAGAGTCAAGCTATTTACCATAAACACATCTTGTCCCCATGCCATACAGCAGACTTGAATGCTTGGCACAGGATTAAAGCAACAGCAAGAAGAATCAAATCATATGCTAAGGTCATACAAGGCCCAAGATAGTCCTTCAGTGATTTTTTTTTACAAAGATTGACTAAAGGTATAAAAACAGGGGTAGCATATCCAGAAGCTATATGAGTATTTATTGAATCTCTGGCCTTTGAAAATGCCAGTTTAAAATGCAAAAAGATACTTCAGCCTTTAAATGTCAAATCAGCACCAATGGATGAATGGATCTGACACACAGTCAATGTTGAATAATTTGACTATAATGTGGAGGCTTGGATATGAGAAGCAATTTCCAAATGAATGAAGAGTCATCAAATCACAAATATATTAAAAAATAACATTCTCAGATTAACATTCCTGCAGTCTTGTAAACCAGAACATAAATCAACATATTTTTTGGGAGGACATTATAAGGTATGATTTAACCACACTCTGGTCATATTACTCTCCAAATATCTCCTTACAGAAATTTTAAGTCAGAGGAAAGATATTATCTTATAATTGATAATTTTGCCACATAAATCAAGTAAAAAATTAAATCTTATTTGTAAAGGCTCTTTGAATTATTATAAAAGGAAAATTGAAGCTTTGTCAATTAGCAGAGATAGGCTTAATAGAGATTTAGAACACTTTTGACTAAAGATGAAATTAAAAAAAATATGGAAAGACAATAAACTCTGGCAAAAAGCTTGTGCTAAATTTTTCAGAGAGATTAATAACAAGTATCCCAAAATTGATAGAATTAAACTTATAAAGACAGCTGCTTGGAGCTGGGTGGTGGTGGCACACACCTTTAATCCCAGCACTCAGGAGGCAGAGGCAGGCAGATCTCTGTGTGTTTGAGGCCAGCCTGGTCTACAAGAGCTAATTCCAGGATAGACTCCAAAGCTACAGAGAAACTCTGTCTTGAAAAATAAAAACAAACAAATAAACAAAAACAGAGAGCTACTTGGATCCTTCCACATATTGTACATGACATTCAATTTTTTGGAGCCCCTACATTCTGTACTGATGCAAATAAATCATGAAAGGCAGGTTAAAAAATTAGAAGATTTAGGTGAAATGGAACAAAGCCCTTGTAATTCTGTTCAAAAGTCAGAATTATATTCTATTCTTATGGTACTAAGGGATCTTAAAGAACCTCTCAGTATAATTACTAATTTGCAATATTCATAAAGAGTTGTTCTACATATGAAACCACAGAATTTACACCTAATAATATAGAATTGATTTCATTATTTATCCAGGTACAAGATATAAACTAGAATAGATTTTATCCCATATACAAACTGTTGTATTTAGGGGAGAGGTATGTGTTGTGTTCCCCAGCCGCCTGGCTCCCAAGCCCCAAGCTGCTGGCCAGCTCAGCCACTGGTTGCCTGCACCCGAAATAACCACGTGAGGATGGTATTCATTTAAACTCTGCCTGGCTTATTATCACTAGCCTTTTCCAGGCTAGCCCTCACCTCATAAACTAACCCATTATAAAAGTCTGTAAAAGCTGGGCGGTGGTGGCGCACGCCTTTAATCCCAGCACTCGGGAGGCAGAGGCAG
>JAQHUG010000224.1:2571721-2589653 GCA_028555095.1 Dicrostonyx torquatus | reverse complement strand
TCTGCACTTGGGACCCTTTTTCTCCTACTGGATTGCCTGGTCTAACTTTAACATGAAGGCTTATTTGGGGCCCATTCTTATTGTGTCTTGCTAGGTAACGTTTGGTGGATATCTCCAAACGTGAGACACCGGATTTGTTTTTAATTTCTTTTGTTTTTAAACAGAGGGGGAGTGGATCTGGGAGAGCAGAGTTGGGGTTGCAGTGTAGTGGAGAGAGGGAAAACTGTGGTTAGGATGCAGTGTATGAGAGAATTTCAAAAGTTTTTTTTTCTTGACAATCAAACAAAAATTAATTTTGCAAAATCAAAACTTTTTTTCTAAATAAATTCAGTGATGCAAAGGAGTTGCAAGTCTATTTAAACAGTTGCTATGTAAACTTCAAAACCCAGCAGAGAGAAAACATTGCATAATGTACAGATTTGTTGTTGCTATTGAGTACAGAGATAAATGATGTATTTTCATTGAAATTTAAAAGGTGGTTTGAAACGGAGCCCAGGCATTTCTAGTGATTCTGGACTCTAACCATGGAGACACATTATCTGTTGTATAAAGTAGAGCAGTGCAGTGATTTGAACAAAGCTGAAACTGTGCCCACTCCATATCTAGCCACAGAATGAGAGAGCCACAGTCTCATCCCTTGTTATGCCAGAGCAGCCTTTTCTGACATTTGTATTTACACGTTTTTTTCTTTGTATGCTCTCTATTCAGGAATTATTTTTTTACCCTGTGTTTTAATGTTTTATGTTCAAAGAAAAATCACACAAAGCATATTTTTCCTTTTCTCTAATTATGTCAGGATTAAATTCTTGAATATTTAAAAGCTAGACTAGTCTATGCAATATTTCCCAAAAGTTCTAGGAAACATGTGCATTGAAAACATTTCATCCTTTTTAAAGCTATGTAACAAGATTAGATATCATGGAGTCTTACTTGATAAATCAGGTCCCATAGTGGTCAGGCATGAGTCTGCTTGGTTTGCTATAAAAGGAGAAATGATCAAAGTAACGTGACATAGGTTTGAAATATTTTTCTGCATGCAACCTTGTATATTATCACTACCATTCTTAACTTCAGAGTTTGGGGATAGTGTCTTTTTATACCACAAAGTAAAATATTATCTGGCTGCAAGTAACGGCTGCTACTGCCATAGTGTTAATACTAAAACCATTGATATGTAGTTATATGAAATAAAATGTCAATACATGAGTTATCTCTTAATAGAGCATACTTAGTATGCTAACAAGAATACCTTCTTAATATGAAACAAAAGTACCAGCAGGATCTTCATGGCTTCAAGGTGATTTAATTAAAAAAAACTATGACTCAGATAAAATTATAGGACATAATAATGAACATAAAATCATAAAATCATGAATAATTTCTTCAGTTTTCTTCATCATTGTTGCTTGTACGTATGATGTACGAGAGATCTTATGTATTTCTATTCTTTCACTGGTTGAATAAAGAAACTGCCTTGGCTTTTGATAGGGCAGGACTTAGATAGGCAGGGAAGAGAGAACAGTATGCTGGGAAGAAGACTGAGTCAGGGAGAGAGCCACCATGAAGCCACCAGGGTCAGACATGCTGAATGATTCCCCGTAAGATCACCACCTCGTGGTGACAGAACAGATTTCTAGATATGGGTTAAAGCAAGATGTAAGAATTAGCCAATAGGTGCTAGAACTAAAGGCCAGGAAATTTGTTAAATGAATCTAGTTTGTGTGTGATTATTCTGGAAATAAGCCAGGGCCAAAAGCAGGCCCACGGCCAAGAGAGCCTGGAAGGGAACAAAAGGGCCCGCACTCCTCTCAGATGCTGGGAACACAACCCGCACCCCCTCTTACAACATATGTATATTTAAGTCACATATATACAAATCATAACAGGGATTCAATACCTTTCATTTCTATGAATGTGTGTAGTTTTATAAACAAAAGCACACTTGCTATTGTGCGTGTATACATATGTGTGTATAGAATATGTAAACATATATTAACTTCCCTCTGTCATTTGAGGCTAAATATTTGTATGCAAGTTATTCTTTGGGAGTATCTATACGATATTAATATACACATTGGAAATCTGACTAGAGAACAATTTATTTCCTATGCTGGGAAAGACTTAGCCATCCAGTCAAAAAGAAAAAAAAAAAAAAACGAGTAAAAAGACAGATTCAGGAAGAATACACTTGTTGTTGATGGTGACCTTTGAGTTTGTAATTCAGTTTTCTATATTCATATCTGGACTCATTTTAGTTTTAAAGCAGAATATATAACAGAGGTATATAATCGTCTATTTGTATGTACATATTGTATGTATATATTTGTGCTAAGTCTTCAATTTCTGTTTTCTTCTGAAAACTAAGTTAATTGAAATACTGATGCAAGCAGTAATTTGGGAGAAACAGACATTTGAAAGAGTTATTTACTTTGGTTTTGGGATTTCTAGAATTAGCTCTCTATCGAAGTTTAAAGATTCTAAGATCTCCATTTCCCAGTGGCAAAGAGAACACCAAAGTCCATAGAGAGCTTGGCAGTAGAATTATATAAAATCTTTTTAGATGCTTTAAATTTGCCACTTACAGGAAGCAAGGGGCTGTGTGACACTGGATATACTTTCAAGTACTTTTGGAATACGAACAAACATAAAGATGTTGATTGTCTCTTCTTAATGCTGTTGAACAAAGTGATGAAAGAAAAGAATGAGTTTATTGATTGAAATTACTATCTTAAGTGCTATATAAATGACCTGAAGGCATTTAAGAATGACCTGAAGAAGCCCCATATTTCCTGTAGCACAAGAAATTGATCAAAATCAAGCACAGTTTTTTTTTGTGTGTGTGTGTGTGTGTGTGTGTGAAATGGTGGAATTACAATGCCATTTGAGTTCCCAGACTTATAGAGTATCTATTATTAAAATAGAAATACTTAGTAGGAATGAAATGAGTTAGCCTAATGAAAATGTAAACATGCATGAATAGCCTGATGAAATTAGGAAAAATGAACTTCTGAAACCTAATGACTCAGCCAGGTAAAAAGGTTTCCACAATGTCTTTGGAAATGACCCACCCAAATATAAGTGGACTTCTATACTAGTAGTCAACTAGAGAAGTGCTCCTATCATCTGCAAGTGAAGAGATTAACCTTATGCTGCATCAGATATAATAGTGACCTCCTATGAAATACACCCCATGATACATGTCTGGAGTTCACCCTCTCTTTTTGAATTTGTGAACTGGGTTTACAGAGTAATAATTGGCATCAAGCATTTTTTTCTGAGCAATCTTGTCCTTTTGAATTTCTTTTAGTGTTAGAAATAAACTAAGTCCAATCATACCACTGAAAGCAAAATATAAAATATGATCAATGATATAGTGTATTAGACAAGAAGAAAAAACAATGAAATAAATATCTACACAGAGAGAGGCAGAATTAACAGCAAACCAGCTGTGGCCCCACTCCCAATAGGTGGAACCCTCCCACTCAATCACTAATTAAGAAAATGTCCAACAAGCTTGCCTACAACCCTGATTTTATACATGAATTGCTGATAACTATAATGTTTGTCAAGTAAATAGAAAATAAGGATAATGTTTGACTTATTGAGAAATTATTCAGTAAGACCTCATTGAATCTACTAACTTAAGTTCAACAGGAAAGGGTAACTCTGTTACTTTTTCAGCATCAGAAGTTAGGATATTTGGTATATTGGCTGAAACATGGATCAAATCAAGACCCACAGTGAGGGATTTGAAAGTGTGAGCAATACCTTGCTTTAACACATACAAACAGATCCAAAGTCTTAGAAAAATTAAAATGTTAGAAAAAATAACCTACTGGGAGATTATTATTATATAGACCATATATTCATCAGGAAATCTCTGGCTTCTTGATGTTTTGTATTAGTTCTTTTCTCTTGAAGCTCTATCACATAGTGCAGGTATAGCCAATGAATTGTGAAAACTCAATGCAAAGATAATAATTCTCTTCTGGTGTATTGGAGTGCACACCACCACAATGGAGAATACAACAACTGCTATAATCTGACATTTCTAGAGTTATAACTTTGGCTACCGGATTATAATTTTTCTGTAAATTATATAGATATGAAATTCCTAATACCATTAGCTAGGTCTGAGATGCCATAAGCTCTTTTTTTGGAACTTTGCCCGGCTTGATCTTTAGTAGGTTTGTGCAAGTTGTCTTATACATGCTAGTTCATGTGGTCAGACACCCTGCCATGGCCTGAAGACAAACGTTACTTCAAGCAGCCATCCACTCCCTTTGTATCCCTGAGTTTTCTTCTTACTCACACCAGGAAGCCATGTGTTCACTATGCTCAAAAAAATAAAGTAACTGAACATATAAATGTTTTTTTAAGGCAATAAACAACTATAAGGAGTTTCTTTTAGTTGACAAAGCTAGAAATTCTTTTGTCTGTTGCTTTATAGAATTTTAAGTATCTGGTCTTATGTCACAATTTAGGTGGAATTGTTAATCTTTTCCTTGACTAAATTTTCATGTTAACGTGTTACACTGATGATATTCTGTATATTGGAGCATAAAGTAAAAAAAAAAAAGTTACCTAATTTCTATGATATTTCCATATCACAAAATGGGAAGTGATATTGACAACTTAAAAAATAAGAAACCTACCGTAGTGTAAACTGTGTTTGTTTTGAGGAGTGAGTTATGGCTTTCTGAGACTGAAAATTATATGTGGCAACCAACTTCTCCCATTTCCAGCAAAATGGCATACTGTCTACAATGACTAGATTTGGCAATGTAGAAAACATTAAGTCTCAAACATGGGACAAATGGCTGACAGGCCTATTAACACAATGAAGAGGGCTCTGACTACCAGTTTCTCCCAGTATCTTTCAAACCCTACATGTTATAGGGTACCCTGTCTGGCATTCCTTGTACTCTACCCTGAACTCCCCAGCCTAGGAACTGGGCTGATCTTCCCAGGCATACTTCCTTATATAATCCAGCCATTTTGTCCACCCAGGTAGCTTTTTGCCTTTTGTCCTCTTGCCCTGTTGGTCAATATTCCTGGTTCATCTCTCCTCACCGGTTTCAGTGGCTCAGTCACTGGTCATGTTTGCTCTGGACCCTTCCAAATGCCTGTCGCCATGCTCTCCCTCATATCTGCAATAAACCTACTCCACCACACTTAGGAACAGTCATATCCTCCTTTTATTTCTTTTTTTTCTTTCACCTCATATCCTCATTTGAATGTATTTATCTGGACCAATTACAGTTGAAATACCAATGGCAGGTAAGGAAGCTTCTTGTCACCTGTGGCAAATTTCTACAGATAGGTATTTGTACACTACTTTAGAATTTTTAAGCAGGACCTTGCCATTGTCTACAGAGAAGTACACTCCTTCCGAGAAAAATATCTTAGTATGCTGTACAACACCTCAGGTCTTTATATGAAACTAAATGATTAATTGCAGACTATTACCTTACTATGAAACATGAGCAACCCATCATACATTAGGGTTCTCTGACCCCTGGAATCATTAACTTGGATAATCATGTTATCATTTTATTATATACTGAAGTCTCCTTTATCAAGCCAACAAAGTAAAAGTCATCTAAAATGTAGACTAAATACCTCAAAGTCTATTCTACTCTTTACTCTCTAAACTGAGTCTTACAGAGAGTCCCCTTCAGTCAAGAATAAAACAAACTTGAGTTTGCACATGGTTGTGTATGATTTGCATTATTTCAGAAAAAAGAATAGCAACAAAACTAGACCTTCTGTCTCAGACTCCGTTAAATGACAGTGGTGAAAAATTTTTCCCTGGCAAAAATGTCAGGCAAGGGTTCATTCAATGTGTTGGAAGCATAACTAGAGAGATATGGTAAGACAATTAAGAAAAATACACTCTCCTTTAAGACCATATGACTGGTAGATAACCTTGTGTGTAAAAAACTCAACAAGACTGAAGCTATCATCGGCTCATAGATATATCTATGCAAACACAGTTAAAAGAATTTTTAAGGCAAATTCTTTTAAGAAGTGGAATCAGGGCCATCTTAGTCACCTAAGTATCTCTAATACTGGAAGATATTCTGAGGCTATTGATGTTTTAGTGCAGCATGTCTAACTATGACTCATGCCAATGGAAAACTTTGGCACTGTCATGTGGTTTCTGGCTTTGAAAGGTGGCTTAGTTTATATGGGTTTGTATATATTTTGATAATTTCAAGAGAAATCTTGGGAGATAATTCCTTATGCAGAGACAATGCCTTTTAAGAGCAATACAAGGAAATTAAAGAAAAGCCAAATCAAAAGCAAAAGCATGCCATGGATAAGGATGAGCTGCCACTGGAAGATTTAGATAGCTGGACACTGAAATAGTTGTACACGTATGATGTACAACTCAGAGTATTCATACTGGAGCTGACCTGAATGTTTCCCTCTTGTGATCTATCTTCAATGGCTCTAGAAATTAGTATACAAACTATCAGGCAAAGGAAGCAGTTTATAATTTATTTATATCAGACATCTACAAACCATAATTACCAGCATGGGAAGATATCTATAAGGAAGCACTAGGTGGTACACATATGTCAGTGGTAACCAACAGCTATCTAACTGGATGTAATGTTCACTCAGAAGAAATCATTATTGATAATAAAACTCTAACCAGTTTCCCAAAGGCTAGCAAGGTCATGAACATTAGAAACGAGTATCCAACTTGCTAGATGAGCATAATTTGTAGATAAATTTTAAATTTTGGCCTTATACACACTGGTAGGTTCTAAAGTTTATCAAAGAAGCTTCCCTTTACAGCAAATGGAGACAATTACAGAAAACCACAAATAGACACAATTCATTGATCAGCACATCTTGGGGAGCCTGGTGTTCAAGAATGCATCTATATCATGACACACGCATATTTGGCTCAGGGAACTAAAAGAAAGAGGGGGAAGAAATAGACTAAGAACCAATATACAGGAGTCATCTGTGAAACAATCTGTCTTATAAATGATTGAATAAACAAGATTGGTAAAATAATAGTATCAATAAAGCTGTTAGTTGAGAATGAGAAAAATGCCCTGAACTCTGATTGATAGACGAATATCTGTATCTGTTGACCTTTGGATAAAGGAGACTGAGACTTTTCCCAGGGATGAGCCCTTTTATCAGTTGTCAAATGAAGAGTGATTATGCTTGCAACTACATACACACACAAAAAAATGAGCTCAGTAGGTAATATTTCCATATATTTGTTCATCCACATATCCCTATTTCTATATCTGTCTTTATACCTGTGTACCTATGTAGTTATATATCTCTTTAGATAGCAAAAATATCTAAGTAAGAGGCTATTAACGTGAGAGTGGGGGCATGAGGGTCAGTGGGAGTTGCTAGAGGAATAAAATAGATTATGGAAAGGGTTGTTGGATTTCTATTTCAGTTAAAATATCACAAAACAGAACTCTATATGGATTTAAATCAGGAAATTCCCAGGGGCTGCTACCTAGAATCTTTGGAATACACTCTCTCACTGTAGATTCAGCAACAATGATGTATTTTGTGGCTTTCTGTTTTCCAAGATGGAATCCCTCCTTGTTTACATATTTTCTCTGTTTGAATGTATATGTGTGACTTTTGGTTTTCCCACCATTTTATATTGCAAGTATGTAATGTGTAGTTTTGACCTCTTTGGGGCTCACATCTGAGAGTTTGTTCAGAACACCAGGTTTTACTTTGGATTTGTTCTGTTGAGCAATACTAAAATAATAAGACTTAGTTACTCGTAGAGATTGGCCTAGAAATAAGGAAGTAAGCCTTTGGGGAAGCAGAGTTTAAATACTATAGTTTGGATTTGGAATGTCCCTTACATGCTGTGTGTTTTAAAAGCTGCTAACTATTTACCTTGGCACCAGAGAAGGGGTAGAAATTTTAATAGAAAAAGAACAATGAGAGTCATGATGTTCTCATTAGGAATAGTAGGAACCAAGGTAATTTCTTTTATCTGTTTTTACACCCTGTCAGTGGAATAAATGCATAGCTGTGCTTCCTCACAATCACATATTTCCACATCACAAGCTCCAAGGTAACTGGGACAAGCAACAATGAACTGAATCTTCTAAAGCTGTGAGCCAAATAATTTTTTTCTGATATAAGCAGATAATCATAGGTATTTGAATTAGTAAAAGAAACCTGACTAAGTCAGAAATTTGATGTAAAGTAGTTCATAAAAGTCAATATTTTAATTGTCGAAACTCCAAATTGGCACTATTGGAAAAGAGTGAAAACAATAAAATGAAGTAAATAAGGCTAGAAGTTGAATGTACTGATAATAATGATGATATTATATCACTATTGTTTATTTTTTCCTTATCTGTGATTCAGGGATGTGTAAGGTGAACATCTTATATATATGTTTCCCACAATGTTGTAATTTCTTACAACAGTACCCACAAACACTAAAGCCAACCAACCTGTAAATGAAAGTGTTAACACTAAAGAAAACCAAGCATTTTCTCTTAATAGGTTACTTCAGAGGTTTGATTTTACACTACAAATTTCAAATTTAAACTTAAAAAAATTAAGCCTATTATTTGATATTTTAATTTATATATTTAAGTAGAGCTCAGGTTCTTACACATGCAATTTCCTTTCAAAATACTTATTTGCTGGAGACCTAACATTTCCTTTCATTGCTTTAAAACTCTAAGCATGAGACCATCCTTAACAAGATACTGTGCTTGTCCTTTCCAGAATCCATACTCCTTAGGGAAGTAACTTATTAAACCATTGCCATATAACTTCATCATTCTGCCTGATTTTCTGAACTTCTCTTTTCTTCATTCTCTCCTTTTTTTCCAAAGATGTTTTCCACAATACATTGAGTTTCCCCAATATCTTGGACTTTCTTATTCCTTTTACAGCCTCTCTTCCCACCCCCTGGTATCTCAAATTTATGCTAGCCTAAATGAAATGTCTTTTTGCCTTCTTACTACCATTTTTACTCTCCAGGCAGCTGCTCAGGTTCTGTGGGCAGTTCTGGATATTTTTTTTTAATTTCTAATATATTTGCCGTAAATCCTCAACACTTTGCATATTTAAAGTATTGCTGTATACATGTTTATAGTAGTCTCATCATAAGTATTCCAAAATGTAAACATTGGCAAAAATTACATAAAACAACAACACATATTTTCTGTTATCAGGGCCATGTAGTTTTTATTATCAATATTTAATTCAATTGTATTAGCTTCCAAAATACTACATTATATAAACACACACACACACACACACACACAAATTCGTAGACATTATGATTGTCCTTTAATAAGCCCATACTCTCAAAAATATCTCTAGAATTGAATTTTGCTGAGAGCAGCAGTTTTCAATTCATCCTTGATTATTTAAGAATGTCTTGTACTTGAATATTTTTCTTGACCTGGAAAGATTATGTTCAATCTTTTAGGAAAAAGGAGTTAGTATCTGAAAATTTTTACATGTAATCTTGTTATAACAGGAGGGGCTGTTTGTTGTGGTTTCTGACCTGCCCAGTTCCCGCAGCCATTTAACCCCAAAGAAAATCACACAGAGGTCTCCATAAGATTATAAATTGATTGCCCCATTAGCTCAGGCTTCTTTTTAGCCCTTGTAACTTATATTAACCCATTATTCTTATCTAATTTAGCCATATGGCTCAATATATTTTTCAGCGATGTAGGTCACATCCTGCTTCTTCGGTGATCTGGGCAGGATGGGGAGGAATGGGCTTCCTTCTCCCCAGCATTCTCCTGATCTCCTCATCCCGTTTCTACTTCCTGTCTGGTTGACCCACCTATACTTCTTGCCTGGCCAATCAGCATTTATTTTAAACATGATTGACAGAATACAGACAATTATCCTGTACCACATCCCCCTCTTTTTCTTTTTTCTTTTTTTTTTTAAGATGAAGGAAAATAGCCATAGTCATTTTTTTGGGAATCAGTTTATTATTTAAAAATAAATAAATAAAAGGAGCCCATGCTGTTACATTCTGTTATTTAAAAAAAAAATCCCCCCGTATGTNTACCATAATTTCTCTGCCACCTTTGTCCCAGAAAATTGTAGGTCAATCTTGCAGGAAGGACAAATTGCAGGTCAAAGGTTATGTGGCTGGTTTGGGGTCCCAATAGCTGTACTCTAAGTTTTATCTACTTGCAGAAGAATTTCAATAATAATGATGACAAGTTTCACAACTGTATTCTTTGAGGTTTATGTTGATTCTAAGGACACTTTCAAATTGGCAATTTTTAATTTTTTTTTATTTTTTGTTTGTTGTTTCCTGAAATTTTAATATTCCTGTAAGCAGAGACTACTTGTTCACTTCCTGGCTGTCCAGACCTAATAATCATAAAGAAATTATATTAATTACAGCACTGTTTTGTCTATTACCTCAGGCTTCTTATTAACTAACTCTTACATCTTAAATTAACACATTTCTATTATTCTGTATATCATCATGAAGCTGTTACCTTCTGGTAAGGTTCTGATGAGTCCTTCTCCTTTGGCACCTACAGAATGTCTATTTGACTCTGCCTAATCTCTCTCTATATATCTTCCAGCCTGACTATATTCTGCCCTGCCATTGGCCAAACTCATATATAGAAGGGCATCCCACATAATCTTTCCTTTTCTGTCTAATTAAAATGGAAATTTAAAACTTTAACATAATTAAATTACATATAAAAAACAGTTATCAAGCCAGAATTATAGCCACAATATTTAGTCCATTTACATTTGGCAAATTGAGGGAAATACTTTGTCATTTATCCTATCTTTGTAAGTCTAAAATTTTATATCTAATTTATCTTTTATCATAGCTAAGGAAAACTATAACTATCTGTCTTCAACTCTTCAAAGACCCCAGAATGATATAATATTACCTAAGCAAACAAAAAATACAGTGTAAGCAATTACCAAAGTTCTAGATTTAATAGAGAATTGTTGCTGACTGGACAGTCACCCAAAATTCTTCTGTAATGTTGGGACATTCATCTTCAGCCTACAGGTCCATAGTATCCAGCAGAAATTTCCAAGAAGCAGGAAATTTGAAGATCTCTTCTGCTTTGTAATGCTAAAGTTTATCAGTTTCTTTTTTCTGTGTCTTGCAGAATGTCTGACAGCTCTGAAAAGCATAAACCTTGAAGGACCATCCCATATTTGGAAAGTTTAGCAGTCATTTTTCTGTCCGTCCTGTATGTCCACTTCATACAGCATAACATTAAGAAGATCAGGAAGAGCAGTGTCTTCCCCAAATGGCTAATCTTGTCACATTAGAGGCAAATTCCATAATGAGTTTTTTCAAAGCCCATCAACATCTCTGAACTAAATGGTGTTGCCAAGAGCAGACATGTCTCACTGTAAAGGAGAGTCTAAGTTCTTAAAACATTTTAAATGCCATATTCTATAACTCTTTGGAGTGTTAAAGATTATCTATCTAAATGAAATGTAACTCTGTATATCTAGAAATTAAATATAATTAAAAGTTAGATTATTATAAATGACTATGATTCTATCATTTTAACAATATATACATTTTTAAATGAGCTGTATCTATACCAATGCAAAATATTCATTTAAATATCATAACCCTCTTTAAATTAAAACAAACTTTTATAAACAATAATTTGGGAATTGTTTTCTCCAAACTGCATCCTGCTGTTTTCTGGGCAAAGTATTTTTAGAGATCGTGGAGAATTTTGGGGGGGTTCTCATTCCATAAAACCACATTAGTCTGGAATGATTCCACAGGTTCTCATGCTCTCTGTAAAAAAAGCAGAACATATTTTCCAAAGTACTATATCCTTAGATTCAAATTTTGAAATCAATTCCTTTAATTTATGTATTTTAGTTTATCTTAGCAGTCCCCAGAATCAACTCTCTCCCTGAAGTCAAAGAATAGAAAGAAAATACAAAAATATACATACTCCAAACTCTGCATATTTCACATTTATGTGGTTTATTTTTTCTTTACTCCTTTAATCTGTGACTATCTGTAGTATTTTATATTTCTTTTACTATCTCTTTAAAGAATTCATTTTATTTTTTAAACGTATTTCTTTTTATAACTGTCTATACTCTTTTTCTTCTCTCTCCCAAATGTATATACATTTACTTAACACTGTGACCCATTTAGAGGCTTTTTTCTTAAAAAAAATATCTGACTCTGTCTTTATTGAATATCTGTAATAATTTTCTGACCAGGAGTCCGTTTTTTTTTTTAAATCATGCTAATCAGGTGTGGCCAGCACCAACTTCGTGGTGGCCCTGTTTGTTTTCTCTGCCCAGTCCAACATGGCAGAGGCATGTTCACCACCTCTATGAGCTATGTTTCCCACCCCAGCTCAAGGGATGCAGCAGGTCTGTGTTGTCATTAAGTAATTTGTAGCATGCTACTCACAGACCTCATTTAAGTGTTCCTTCACCTCACCAACATGAGCCAGGAAGCCAGCTCTTAAATGAGACACACCATTTTTTTTTTGCTGCTAATGCTGAGTCAGGAAACCCTCTCTTAAAGGAATCATGTCGCTGCTTGCCTCCAGCAAACAGAACTCACCTGAGAAAATGCTGCCACCAAGAACTTGTGCTTAACTTTCTTCTTTTGTGTCTAGAATTCCTTCCCAAACGCTCTCAGGATTTATATGGATGTAGTTGTCCCATGTTGGTGAGTCATTGTGTAAAGGGAGATGGCATGTTGGTTTTCCAGCCACCCAGACCAGAATAATCACCCAGAAACCTTCTTAATAACACACTGTTTGGCCTATAAACTAAGACTTCTTATTAACTCTTACACCTAAAATTAACACATTTTTATTATTTTGTGTATCACCATGAAGTTGTGGTCTCCTGGTAATGTCCTGGTGTGTCCTTCTCCTTTAGAGAGGCATTTATTTAACTCCGCCTACTCTCTCTCTCTATCTCATTCCTGCTGGCTATATTCTGTCCTGCCATTGGCTAAAGAAACTTTATTCATGGACCAACAAAAGCAACAGATATACAGAAGGTCATCCCACATTATGTTCCCTTTCATATTTTTTTCTTTTTGTGGAACTTTTTCCACTTAAAAAGTTACATCTCTTGAATTGAACCTTCAGATTTTACATTTATTTAATGCTTAAATTTTTTTCACTTTATTTTCTGGAATATTTTCATGTTAATCGTTGAATAAATTTAATTAAAATATTTGTGGATACTTTACATTTCATATTTATTTTGTTTCTGAATTCCAACTTTTATTATTTAGCTTACATATGTAGCACTAGCATACTTAAGTTTTGGTTCATCTAGGATTTTGTGTTTGTGTTTTTTAACTGGGGTCCTCCTCTTGGTCTTCATTTTTCATGTTAAATGATTCAGCAGATTCTAGAGACCCCATTGATAATTACCGAATATGGAAGAACTGCATACACATATGCCAGTGGGATTTATTATTATCTGACCACACAGAAAATTGCGAGTACAGAGGATGAGTTAACTTGATTTATTCTTTAGAGATGAGTCTTTTTGGTGGATACCTAAAATTAAGAAGACTCGTGTTTAAGTCTTGAACCACAAATGATATATTCAGTCTTTGAGAGGTGATTGTATCATAAGAGTCCTGATCCAATCAATCCTTTGATGGAGCCAAAATATAATGGGTTTCATGGATAGTGGTGAGACTGTGATGATGAAATTCTGTACTGGGAGAAAATAGTGTGCTGTGAAATATCTTGAAGAGGAAGATATGTCTCATTTCACCATTTGGCCTCAACTTATTCCTGACATCTAAGTTTCTGATTTCTGTTGGGAAGATGAGATTAAATGGACACTCTGAGGTAGTAACTGCTTTTAGTAGAGGTGTTCTGTTGGGTCTCTTCTCTGAGAAAACCAAAGCAAAATAGAAGACAGACACATGTTCAAAAGAAGGCAGTTATTATTTCTGTAAATTGATACCTATCTTTTGGGAAAATTAAAGTAAAATAGACACTACCAAAATGACTATAAATTTTTCATTTTTCAAGTTGTCCCTTTTATACCTGTATAGGTTTTGTCTCAAATTAAATAAGAAAGATTTTCTAACATGTTAAATATTTTCAAGTCAAACAATGTTTCCCCAATTCTTTCTAAGAAGTGAAAATGAAAATTTTAAACTTTACATTTTTTTAAATCATGTAGAAACATCCCTTAGATGTTCCATTTTTTTAATAGTCAACACAATATTCTTTAATAATAGTTTGTTCCTTGGAAGAAAATATTTCAGTTCTAGCCCTAATCCTATTTTTTTTCACACTCTCAGGAGTACAATGCACATGTCCTATGGATACTGTGGCCAATTCTAAAAGGAATGACTAGATGATGGCATTATGTTATATAAGACCAATATGTCCTCATCAAAACTGTGTGTGTTTTCATTTTGTTTGTGTGTGCTCTTTATAAAACTACCTTTTCAAAAGATTACAGATATTAATACAGCCCATTTTCTGTTGTTGTAGGAAGGTACCACAAGCTGTGTGGTATAAAGAAAAGAAATTCATGTTCTTACAGTTCTTAAATACTGAGAAAACTAATATCACATGTTAGAATCCAACAAGCGCTTTCTTGCTGTTCTTCCAATGGTGAAATATGGGAGGGCAAAAGAAAGTAACAGACAATAAGATTCAATTGGTACATTTAATTCCTTCCACTATCAAAATGAATTCATTTATTATTTATTATTATTTATTAATTCATTTATTTTTATCATTTATTATTATTCAACTCCATTGCATTGGGATCTGAGAGAGACATAGTCAAATTTGAGCAAATATTTGGTTAGGTGACTATAATTTCCTTTGATTCATCTAAAATAAGTGATCCAATTTTATCTTTGCAACTTACTAAGAAAGTTTGATTTCTGTTAAAGTTGCCCTGCTGATTTGAACTTGGCTCTTAGACAGCATTGTTATGAGGCATTATTTAGAAAGGACAGTGTTGTTCTCTTAACTTAAACTTTCTTGTGTAAGATATTGGTTTTTCTGTTTGTACCTTGCATAGGGATCTCTTTATTATATCTACTGAGTCAAATCCAAGAAATATGGACTTATAATTGACCTGTTCTTAGAGAGAAAAGGGTAATACCCCATAAATCTAGTAAGACAAATTAGCACTATAAAGGAACTCTTGGTGTCTTAAATCATACCAGGGAAACAAGAAAAGGCATAAGGCATGGCTAAGCATTCATACCTCACAAAATAGTTGGCATAAAGCAAATAGAAGGATGGTGGCATGTACAAACTTATCAACTGATAATAAGAATTTGTTTCAAGGACAGCCAGAGAAATTTGATTATTCCTGGATCTTCAGTTTAGATGGGTCCTATGCTATTGACAATGTCTATAAGATTTCTTTTTGCTCATGGACCTGTTTTTCATATCTTGTCCCTGCAACTTACTGCATCTACAATCTCCACCATGGTGCCTGGAATAAANTTTTTTGGGAATCAGTTTATTATTTAAAAATAAATAAATAAAAGGAGCCCATGCTGTTACATTCTGTTATTTAAAAAAAAAATCCCCCTGTATGTGTGTTAATCTGT
Organism: Dicrostonyx torquatus; assembly: GCA_028555095.1. Taxonomy (NCBI): domain Eukaryota; kingdom Metazoa; phylum Chordata; class Mammalia; order Rodentia; family Cricetidae; genus Dicrostonyx; species Dicrostonyx torquatus. Next base: position 2,574,073 of record JAQHUG010000224.1, on the reverse strand, counting down.
AAGTGATCTACCACTGAGTTTTATCTGTAACTTCACAAAATTTATAGTGCCTGGAGTACACATATCTTATTTTAGATTTAATGTGCTGACAGGGTTGCCAGATTCCTAGAGTGGGTGAAACTGGAAGACAAATTCAGGTAAAAAATTTCACATAATGTCCTAGGATTATCCATGTAAAGATGGAAATGCCTGAACTTACAAATATTTTTGAGAGATGGCATATCATAGGATAAGTAAATTGTTTCTGGCACCTGGAATGTTTACCTCCCAAGCTGAGAGAATCATTGTGTTTGAAATGCTTTTCCAGCAGTTAGGTGGAAACTGCATGGAGAGCTGTAGTAGTTGGTGAAGTGGATGATTACATTCAGCTAGGAGAATTAGAAAAATTGTTCATCTCTGGCTTAAATAATCACAGTCTCCTCTTCAAATAATTTTAAGGATAAGATTAAATCAATGACTTGAGAGTGATGGCTAATGTTTTGCAATTTTTTTAAAACTTTCTTGATAGTTTCCTACTAATCAGATTGCTTGCATTTATATTTTATTTAGGAAGTATGAAATCATGGAGAAAGAAGATTCTTATATTATTAATACAAACAATTAACCTGATTTCTCTGCTATTAGCTTTGTGCTACATGTCCTTAAATAGAATATGGACATAAATGTGTCCATAAAGCATTGTGCATGAGTCCAGCATAGATTTTGATGCAAGTGACCAGTTATTGATAAAATACTATTCACTTCATGTGCAATATGTAATTTTCTTTCCACGAAAACGCTTCATCCACTAATGTGGTTATACGGGAAGACCAGTTCAGGTACCTGCTCCACTATTGCTAGGAATCTTAGCTGGAGTCATCCTTGTTGATTCCTTTGAACTTCCCTAGCACCAGATTTCTCCCTAACCCTATAATGGGTCCCTCTGTTCATCTGGCAGAAAACTGTTCTCCAGAATATATAAAGAACTCAAGAAACCAAATCAAAATACCAGGGAACTCCAGCTCTAGAGGATCCATCATTATCTTCTGGTTTCCATGATGGGAAGCAAACATACCAGTGGTGCATAGACAAAAACACAAGAAAAATAAATTATCTGTATAGTGATATTTTGCTTGTGTTCTAACAGATAAAACTTGCCTGCATATGAGAATACAGAGCTAAGCCACCCAGGCCAGACACACCTTTAATCCCAGGACTCATGAGACAAAGACAGAGAAATCTCTATTACATCAAGGCTACCCTGGGCTTGGTTAGTTCAAGAACCAGTGTCAAAATGAAACAGAGCCATGTGATGTTGGTCCACCTTTAATCCCAGCGCTAGGGAAATGGTGATAGGAGTGATATGGCTGGGCAGAGAGAGGAACAAAAGGTGGAACGAAAGAGGAGCTCATTACATTCAGAAGATGCAATCTGAACTGCAGTCTGAAGCAGTCAGAATGTGTAGGTAAAATATCTCTCTAATGGCTGACTGCATGTCTCTGATCTCTCAGCTTTCACCCTCTAATATCTGTTTATTATTTCTTCCTTTGCTTTTTGAGGCAGGGTTTCTCTGTAGCTTTGGAGACTCCTGAAACTACCTCTTGAAGACAAGGCTGACATTAAACTCACAGAGATCTACCTGCCTCTGCGTTCTGAGTGCTTGCATTTTCTGGTAATCCAGCACTTTAAAAACACAGGTACCCCAAAACTAAATGAACCCAAATCAATAGCAAACAGAAACAAACCAAATCAGAGCAGGTTAAAACAACAAAAACATAGACCTAATCAAGACAAATCTACTATAGAATGCAAGAAGCCAAAACAATAAAGAATTTGTGAACCATGCAATTAGCTATAAAAAGCAAGTAATGAAATCTTTATGAGAAATGGAAAAGAACAAAATCGAAGACAAAAGCTTGGGTAAGTAGAGAAAAGTTGGTTGTATGTATTATTTCAGTTGCTTTTAAGAATTTTATTGCCATCATTTTAAAATTATAAAACCATAGCAATTGTCTTCCACCTTTTACGTAATTTTAGTTTGAATATTTCAAATATAAAACAATTTAAGAATTACTCTATTTGTCTATGGAGTTTTATCACTTTAAGACTTCAGGCAATGACTTACATATGAAGCAAAATAAACACTCTACCACTGGGTTGAAGTTCACCCCTTTCTTATTTTATTTAGACAAAGTTATCTACCATCCATCTCATTTATATCTGATATTTATACTTTATTCATTCAGAGGGTGTGTTATTCTTTCAGATGTATGAATGGAGAATGCATGAGAACAACTTCACATTTATGACAAAAGATATTCATTTTCCTTTTTTTGTTAAAAGAAAAAATTACATTTACTCCCCTTGTTCCCG
>JAQHUG010000224.1:2528387-2539775 GCA_028555095.1 Dicrostonyx torquatus | reverse complement strand
GGGTATATTCCCAAGAGTGGTATTGATGGGTCATGAGGTAGGTTGATCCCCAGTTTCCTGAGTTCAGATAGATCATAAGTTATCTTCTGAAAATAATATAAATCTTGCATATGTATAATCAAAATAATAAACTCTTAATGATGGCGATTAAGTGCTATAATCATTAAGAACAGATCTAAAGTGAATTATAAATAAACGTCTGTGAATAAAGGAGCAGTTATTATTTACATAATTTTAAGACAAGTTAAAGTAAATCCAAAGAAAATACAAATGTATAGAAAATTAGGTTTTTATGATAATGTTATTGACTACAGGTTATATTTAGTTTCTTCTCCAAAATTATATTTTATAGAAAAAAAACTGATGCCCCTGAAATGGCTATAAAGTAAAAGACAACATAATAATACCATCTTAACACTAAGAAGATAGTTAGCTTAGATGCAACTATTATGGGAAGTGTGATATCTAAGTTTGAAAAAATTGAAAAGTAAAAGAACATACTCTGCTTGTGTAATATGAATTAACAGGAGTTTATATCATTGATGCATATGCTATAAGTATTTCCACTAGGTTATTTTATGATAAAGAGCCATCTGTTTCTTTTCTTAGTTAAACTATAGCTATCACATGTACTCTACTAAGCATCAAAATACGGATTCTGCTGAATGCACACAGCTTCTATGCAATTCAGAATGCTGCCAAGTCAAATATTCCTAGCAGAGTTTGTTTCATATTCTCTTATTTTCTGTATAAAATATATTGGAAAGCACAGGTTATTCTATATGATTCAAGAGGAAAATATAATCATCAATTTCACTTAGCTACAAACCCTGTTTTCCACAACAATAACATACCTGCAAGATATACTGGTGGTATAGTAGCATTAAGTATATGGAAGTAAACAATATTTTTTCATAAGTAGATTAAGTCTCACTCCATGAAATAGAACCCACACCTAACACTTCTCACTCAAGTGGCCAGAAACCTGAGACTAGATAATGCATAGGCTTAGAGGAAAATCTACTGCCATTATTCTGAAAAAGTAGTGTAATGATAATATGACTCCTAATGATATGACTATATGCATAGACCAGTGCCTTACTCAACTTTCATCAAAGAAGTTTCTCAGATTGAAGAGAATTAAAAGAGAGTCCCACAACTTAATGTTGTACAAAGATGAAGAGACTTTAGAGAATGGAACTTCACCATCAAATCGCATCCCTCAAGACCCTGCATTCTATGCAGAGGAGGAATAAAGTTTGAATGAGTCAGAAGTGATAAATTTGCTTTCTTAAGAAACAAACAACAAACAACAGCAACAAACAGTACTCCAAAGAAATCAATTGACAGGTCTGGAGATCTGGACTAAACATGTTGACATGGAAAATGAATACAGAGCAATAAAAGAATGTACCAAACACAAACATGTTTAGAATAAACTCTAATGGAGAGTACTAAAATATATAAATGGCGTTTCAAAACACAGGTGATATTTTTTTCTGCCGCTATCACCATCATAAAAATTAGTGTGTTCACATTTATGCAGTTATACTATGAGTTAGTGAATAAAGGTGTTTTAAGTGAATATTACACTAGTTAAATAGAAAATATTCAGGAAATAAGAACACTTTTTAAAAATATTTAAAAAGAATTTTCCTGATATCCAATAATAACAGTATGTCAATTATGATGGAAACAATAAAATTAAGCAGAAGTTAGCCTTCTTGAAAATAATATTCTGTGCTCCATACTAGCAAGCATTTTCATTAATATATAAGTAAAACAAAATTACAACATGCCACATGAGTTATGTTATTCTTTCTATTCAAAGAAAACAAATCCTTTCCAATTATTTGTTTTAGGTAACATAAATAAGACATATAATCATAAGAGGTGAGGTCAGACAAAATATTATATTACTTGGTAGATTAAATGTTCTGTAATACAACTGGTTATGAACTCTGAGAGAATGTTTATACGTTTTCAATCTTTCTGTACAATGTAAATATATCCTGATTATTGAATATATTAAGGAAAACAGTGCTCATCACTTGAAAATTTAAATGAAGGAAAAATAAGAAAAGAAAGGAGAAATTGAAGAAAGAAGATTCATCATTTATAGGAAAATAAATATGTTTCAAAAATCATTTTTATGAATTAGTTGAAAAGATTCATGCCATAAAATGGTCAAAATAAGCTAAAACAGAAAGTAAATGGAACAGATGAAAGATAACTGTGGCTTTGAATTTGAATTCCTCTGGATTGTGACATCAGGTATCATTTTCAATTCATGATTCAATAGATCACATACATAGCTCTCAGACTTCTTCAGTATGAAATAGATTATTTCTTCAGGGCATCTGCTAAAATATTGAAAGCATAGGAAATCTGCAAATGTAAATATATTTAAATTACTAATTTATTTGATATAATATTAATCAAGGTTAATCAAAGAGAATAAGAAATGAGACACCTGCTTTTATATTTAACTGAACAAAATTTTGGGACTTGATTTTCATTATTTGTGATCACTTTTTGTGTAGTATCAGTAACAAAATAAAATATATGCTAGGGTTATAATATCTATAATGCAAAATACAATTTGAATAAGTAGACTCATCATTTTTATGGTTAACAGAAAAAACAATTTAGTTTTAAATCAGTACCTAAACATTTAGTAAAAATATCATTAAATTATTTAAATTTTATTATGCATCCATTAACAAATCGGTTCATTAAACATATTCCAAGTAATATTTTCAAAATTTATGATGTCATATATTTAAATAAGTAATTATATATTCCTATTTTTGTGTGGCAATATAGGATTTAATAATTTAGCACTAAGTATCTAATTATATCTTTGAAATAATACTATTGTATAGTCACTTTAGGAAAAAAATTATCATATGATTACTGCTTCAGAGCTATGAATAAACTATATTTTAAATTTTATACTTATTTGTTTTGTGGGAACGAAAATGATAAAATAGATTTTTACTATTATTTTTAAATAAGTTTCTCTAGGCATCTATGTATAAATATGGATAATTTAATTCATATTTACAGCTGCCATTCTCCTCTTAATTTCTTTATAATATAGATATATTTATTTATTAAAATTATGTAATTTTTATTGTTTTAATGAGGAAGAGCAATGAGTAGAAACATGTAATCCTAGCTTGCAAAGCATCTATAATATACTCAGAGAGAAAGCAAGCAAATAGAAAAATAGATATTTCTGGTGTTATTGAAGTAATACTGAAAATTCAGCAACAGAATATAAAGAAAGCATGATGCTAAGAGTAATTAATATGATGCATGTCTCATTTTGTTAAGAAGTAGATTTGATCAATGTCAAAATGACATCTAAAAGGATTGATAAGGGGAAGAATTATTGATGCCCCCAAATTTTTGATCTTCTAACTCTTCTGATTGCAACATTTTTCTTGTATTGACTGTGTTCAAGAGGATCAGGAGACTATACAGTTGGGGAGCTGAACAAAGCCATATCACAGAAGTCTTCATTGTTAACAGCTAATTTTTTATGGTTCATTTAAAATTGAAAGTCTTCTGGTTTTAGTTTAGTAATATTATCATGTATAATAATGAAAGTTAATATTAATCAAGTACCTAATGTTCACCTGATGTTTCCCTAAATCTGCAATATGTAGTTAACATGTAGTTTCTAAGATATACATTAATGATTCTCCAATCTAATTATGCTCAGTATATGGCACCTGGAGCTCCTGATGCCCAGCCATTATCCTCCTCCACATTTGTTTCCTTTCTGATTGTAACAGTTCACAATGGTATGTTAGAAGGGCAGGGTTCTCTAGTAGAGAACCCCAAGACTAGAAAACACTGGATAGAACATTGTCTGTAGTTACCAATCAGCACTGTTATTGCCTTGGATAGTTTCCTGGATAAGGCAACTGAAAACTCCATGTGCCCATATGCAAGTCCACCTACCAAGCCAAGCAGAACAGGTTGGTATATGTGCCCTCATGGAATACAAGCAGAATGATAAAATCCTTCATGTTTGTTCTTGGTCTACATGAATTGAATTATTTATTAGTTGACATCTCATTGTTTACCATTCTTCTGTGCCCTTTCCTTATATTAAGTGAATGTGCCAATAGCATTCTCAACTCTAGAACCTGTAATATGAATTTTAAGGGTTAAATTAGCTTAGAAGTTAAATATCTGGAGTCTTATTACTTTTGGAGTTTTTATTACTTTTCAAAGAAAGCAATATGAAAATAAAGAAAATAAGTTCATTTTAAGTCAGTTTATCAAGTTAAAATTTTGAATCTCATTTCAGTGTGAGTTAAGGGTTAATAAAATAATTATTCTGTTAATAAAGATGGCATAAAAGTTCTGAGATGGGATTGAATTTGATGAGTGATGAAAAGGAAGGGAGAGAGTAATTATGAAGGAATTTTTTGATAAAAAATGGAATGTCTATGCAAGTATCAGGAAGTCATATTTAGGAGAAACATGAGTTTTTGGAACTTAACAATTAACAGGAAATTTAGGAAGGCAATGAAAATGCAAGTGAATAATGTCTATTGTATTTGTTTTTCATATTTGTTTTTATTTGGTTGTTTTGTTTTTTCACCCTTATTTTCTACAAAGGGAAAATACTCAGACAAACATTAAGACCAAATTCTGCATAGTCCCAAAACAAGGAGGATAAAGGAAAAGCCTGAGGAATACTTATTACTCATTTCATTAAAATGAAGTTTGCTTTATGATTGAATACCATGTTACATCACTGAACCTAATAGGCATTGGTATCATTTTAAAACTTTTATTGTCACATTGTCATATATTATAATGACTATTCCTGTTTGCATCCAAATTTATACGAATATATAAGCAAATTTCTACAACCTATGTTTCCTAAAATACTCTCCAAAAAATGATACCTTAAAATAATAAATTGGCTACGAAGTGCTGAAATAACCAGGCTAGCTGAAGGATACAACAATTATATTTTTATTTATTATAAGGGGTAAACTCATGAAACAGAAAACTAGAAATCCAAGCACAGCAGTGTCCCGTGGGAATGACCCAGAGAGAGAGCACCTGGGCTGTGTACAGGTTTTTCCTCTGGTCCAAGAAAGCCATGACTTATCTGGGCTCCACCCCTCAAGCAAGGTTTTTCTCATCAAATTTATATAAATATATAAGCAAATTTCTACAGCCTGTAATTCCTAAAATACTCTCAAATAAATGACACCTTAAAAGTATAATGTAATAAAATAAGTGAACCCTCTGCCCTTTATTTTATTCTCTCAGATTCACTGGTTACATACTCAAAATTAGAATGCAGTTAGTACATTAATGGATTAATACATTACTTTGCTTTAATTTTAATTAATTAATTACTTTTTGTTGATTGTTGATAACATGGCATGAATTGTATAATCATTCGAAGTAATGAATAAGGGACAATCATGTTAACAGTGAAACCATAGATTTTTATTTTATAGAATATATCCTTTTAGTTATTTCAAAATTAATCTGGAAACATGATGTCAAATTAGATCCTGATAAGCAATTGGACAGCCATACATTTTTAAATCCTCTATTTTTCTTCACATTGTAAAGTTTAGAATAGTTAGATATTTTTATGATGCTAGAAATGTCCTCTGTCTTCTAATCTAAAAGAACTCCTAAAAACTTTATGACCTAGAATATTACAAAGAATATCATAGAGATATTGGTGTAATAGATGTCAAAAAATTTTGGGAAGCATAAATATGATCTCACTGCTCAAATGAAGGGAAAAAAATCAAGGAAAACCCTGACCAATGCCAGACAGAAATAATTGGAGAAGGCAGAAGATAAGGTTAGTGCACATTTTTAGATGTTGTAAAGAAAAAAAATAATGATGTGAATGAAACCAGGCAGGTTTATACTTTTCTCCTATTTCAGGTCTATGTGTAGCTCTCCAGAAAGCTTCATTTTTTTTTTACATTCTGATACCAGCAAGAGGATGGAGAGTGAAATTGAACATATTTTAATAGCCATTTCTTTCTTTATTTCTCATGATTTTATGGCATTAACTGGTAATGCATAAAATTTAATGGATACTTTATATACTTGAAATGCATTTGTAGGGCTAGAGATGGGAAGAGCAAATGTTCACTGGGCAGGCATAGAGTTTATCAGTACTCAGAAGAGATGAGGTGGCCATGATATCGTGAAATCTGGAAAATGAAGGAACAGAAATAGACCAATCATAGAGGTTTGCTTGTTAGCCAGTCTAGGCCAAATGGTGAGTGAGTTATAGGTTCAGTGAGAGAATCTGTCTAAAATATAAGATGAACAGTGACATAGGAAGGTATCTTAGTGTCCACATTGAGCCTATATACATACATGCTTGCACATACACAGATTTATTCACACACATACTTTCACATACACACACAAAGAACACTCCATTTTTATTTAGAGATGTTGAAACTATGCATTTTATTTTGTTATCGTTTATTTCAGATATCTACCACAGTTTCCCCACCTTTCTCTCTTTCCTTTCCATCCTCCTGCATCCCATCTATCTCCCAATCCATCCACTCTTTCTCATTCTCCCCTCAGAAAGCATCAGGTTTACCATGGTGAACAAAGCCTGGTCCATCAAGTTGAGGCAGCACCAAACTCATTCCCCTGTATCAGAGCTGTGCGAACTAATCCTGAGGCTCTAAGGGGACATTACATACTTTAAAGAAAGATTTTAATACTTTGTAGGACCAGGAAAATATGTAAGGTTCTCAAAAGCCAGTGACAGGTCAGGATCTCATTTCTAGGCACCTCACAGGCAGACAGAGTTACACAGTCAGACACAAGCAGAGGTCCTAGGTTGTTTCCATGCAGGCTCACTAACTGTTGAACTCAGGCCAGCTGTTTCTGTGGGTTCCTTCATTATGACCTTGATCCCTCCCCCCAGCTAGTACCATCCCTCTTCCCTTTTTTTCAGCAGGATTCCTGGGGGTTGCCCAGTGTTTTGCTTGACTGTGGACCTCTGCTTTTGTTTAATCAATGAATGCTCTCTGATGACAATTAAGGTAATCACCAATCAGAAAAAAAAACAGATGGCCAGTTCAGGTAACGTGCCGCTATTGCTAGGAGTCTTAACTGGGTTCCTCCTTTTGGTTTCATGGGAGATTCCCTGGTTTCTTCTAACCTGGAAATGGCAGCCAATAAAAATTAGGGTACATATCTAAACAGAATTCTCAACATAAAATTATGAAATAGCTGAAATACACTTCAAGAATGCTTCAACATCATTATTCATCAGGAAATAGCAAATCAAAACAATTCTGAAATATCATCTCACATCTGTCAGAATGAGTAAGATCAAAAATACTGATGACAGATTATGTTGGAGAGGATGTGGAGTAAGGAGAAGACTCCTCTGCCAGTGGGACTGCAAACTTATACAGTCACTTTCAAAATCAATATAGAGAGTTTCTCATAAAATTGGGACTCAGTCTACCTCAAAACACAGCTATACCCATCTTGGGCATTCACATAAAGGATGATCAATCACACACACGACAAGGACGCTTAATCAACTATGTTCATAGCAGTATTATTCACAATAGGCAGACCTGGAAACATTCTAGATGCCCATCAACCAAAGAATGGATAGGGAAAATGTGGTACATTTACACAATGAAGCATGACCCAACTGTACAAAATAATGAGTTCGTGAAATTTGCAGACAAATAAATAGAACTAGAAAAATCATTCTAAGTAATGTCACCCAGACCCAGAAATGCAAACTCAGGATATACTTACTCATAAGTGCATATTAGGAGTAAAGTACAGGAAAACCATGATCCAATCCACAGCTCCAGAGAAGCTAGATAACAAGGAGGGTCTATGGAGGCACACAGGTATTTCCATGGGAAGGGGAAAATAGAAAAGATCTTCTGGGTGAAAAGGGGGCAGGAACAATAGGTGGGATGAGGGAATGGAAACTTGAAAGATCTGGTTGGGCAGGCACGGCACTGGAGGCAGGTTGGGGGAGGATCTAAGGGGACATTACATATTTTAAAGAAAGATTTCAACACTTTGTAGTACCAGGAAAATATGTAAGTGTAGTAAACCTTTTAATTTGTTTTGAATCTATTTAGAATCTTAGGAAAGTAAAATCACAATTATGTAATGAAAATGTATAATATAAAAGAAACATTTATTAATTTTATCCCATCAGACATGAAAAACAACTAGTGTGCTATATTATTTAGGATTGCAGATATTTACTGTTAAGGATAAATATAAAGCCAAAAAATAGCCTAAAAACCACAATCCAGAGAACTTAGACAACAATGAGGGCACTAAGAGAGACTTACATAGATCGAACCTACATGGGAAGTAGAAAAAGACAAGATCTCCTGAGTAAATCAGGAGCATGGGGACCTTAAGGAAGGTTTGAAAGAGGAAGAGAGAGGCAGGGAGGGGAGCAGAGAAAAATGTAGAGCTCAATAAAAAATAGGATTTTTATAATGAAGTAAGAAATTATAAAAACTATTTTCTATACATCATGAAAAGTAATAAAAAATAAGAAAGTATTTAAAGCTCAGGTCACACATTCCTGAGTATCAAAAGAAGAAAGAGACTTTATAGTGCCATGATACTTGAAATATTATTGGGAATATATGAGAAATCTCTGAAACAGAATAGATAGGTGAGTGAAGCTGTATGAGTTTCCTATGTTTCAAAATACTTTCTGTTAATCCTCAGTCTCCATGAAATTCTACTTGATAGCTGTGAAACTAGAAAGAGGTCAGTGGATATCAACATAATCTATGTTCCACTGTGGTCGGTGGAAGAGTGATGTTGACAGGAACAGTCTTGATTGTTATGAGATGACTGAGATGAAGACAATAAAATAAGTTCAGACATTCTGACACAAATTGCTCTGTCATGCTCACTGAAGATGCATATACCTAAAGTCTGTGAGCATTGTTGAAATGTGTGGAAGAACCAGAACAAATGAGAATAGGAATAGACAGTGTTCTCAAATACACTCAACTGGTGGTTGCAATCTCTAATTTTTCTTAAACCAGAGTAAGTTTCAAGAAGAAGAGATTTTCTTATACCAGGAAAAGGTTCAGCATTCTGCTGTGCAATCAACATCCTGATAATGGAGGCAAGTCTCAAGCTATCAGATTATGAATATGAACATGATTAGACCCAGAGATGCACTCTGGACTGGAAAGAAAATAAAGATAAACATGGTTATCAAAGCACAGAGGAAAGAAGTAAAGAACCCAGGTTGTCAAGAAACAGGAAGTTTTTCAGTGATATGAGAAATAAAATAAATCACCTGCTAGCACCAGCATTTAACCAGTAAAGCCAGCATCTGAGTAAAAAAGAAAATATTAGGGAAATTATTGAGGAGTAAAACAATTTTACAACTGATCTCAATACTGTTAGCAACAAGAGAGTGAATTAATGATGAGAGAATATTTTCAAGAAAATCAGAACAATTTAAAAATAAAAACTTAAATGATGAGACAGTCATTTAAAACAGAGGTGAATATTCTTGAATATTAAGCCTAAATTGGTTTAAATTATACTTTTGTTTAACAAAATAATAAAAATTTATGAAAAACAGAATGAAAAGTCTGATGAGTGATTCTGAGAACTTGTATAAAAAACTAGTACAAGAATCAAGTCCTTAAGCTTGCCCTCTAATTTCGACAGGTGTATCATGGCCATTTCATCCCTAAATAATAAATAATAATAGCAATAAAATAATAAATTAATAATTATAATAATATTCTTTAAAAGAATCTATAGAGAAGCGATTCTCACCTTGTAAGACACCACCTTCCTTGAAAGATTTGACAGTATTTTTTTCTTCCTGCTAGAAGATAACCAAATGTCTGTTGTCTCCTCTGTGTATTAAGAGAGAGTTTCTGAAGGTTCATATACTATGACTTTTTAAATGTATAAATATCTGAGCCGGGCAGTGGTGACGCACGCCTTTAATCCCAGCACTCGGGAGGCAGAGGCAGGTGGATCTTTGTGAGTTCAAGACCAGCCTGGTCTACAAGAGCTAGTTCCAGGACAGGCTCCAAAGCCAAAGCCACAGAGAAACCCTGTCTCGAAAAACAACAACAACAAAAAAATGTATAAATATCTGTAACTCCCTAAGTGCTATAAATGGGCACAGGGATTTGTTTAAGACTAATAATAATCACTGTGTAGAAATTATCAGTGCCATCTCTGACATATGCTTCATAGTAAAGAAAAAACGTTAGTAATACATAAGGAATGTCAAGACTGTCTTTGTTCATGTTTTCTGTTAGATCACTAATTGAACTCTTAGCGGTCTACTAAAGTTTCTTCTAACAGACCACTTACTTTGGACTTGCGGTAGGGGATAAGATTTTCCAAATAAATCTCTTCGGGTCACAATGTCCTTCCCTTGCCTGTGTGTAAGCTAGAAAGAGCACAGCTTTTAGGTCAAGAGCCAGTACCCTTTAAATTTTATTTGAACTGTGCACAGACTACACATTTTATTTGTTTCAAACTGAGTTAATCAAACTTGGCACTTACAATAAACTTATCAAAATTACTCAACAGTCTTTTTTTACTGTTAAAAGAGAAATTTACATTTCCTCCCCTTGTCCCCTGCCATCCCCCAGTATCCCTCCTCCCTCCCCCTGCTTCCTTAAGAGGGGGCGGGGTACCCTGCCCTGTGGGAAGCCCAAGGCCCTTTCCCCTCCATCCTGGCCTAATAATGTATGCAACCATATAGACTAGGTTCCCAAGAAGCCACTGCATGCAGGAGAGATCGGTCCCTGTGCCATTATCATTGGTTTCTCAGTCAGTCCCCATTGGCAGCCATATTCAGAGACACCGTTTTGGTCATATGCTCATTCAGTTCTGGTCCAGCTGGATTTGATGAGCTCCCAATAGATCAGGTACACTGTCTCAGTTGATGGGCCAGTCCCTCGTGTAGAAGGGTCCGTCTTTATTTCTGTGCTTTGATTGGTTAAAAAAAAAGCTGCGCCGGGCAGTGGTGGCACATGCCTTTAATCCCAGCACTCGGGAGGCAGAGGTAGGCGGATCTTTGTGAGTTCAAGACCAACCTGGTCTACAAGAGCTAGTTCCAGGACAGGCTCCAAAGCCACAAAGAAACCCTTTCTCAAAAAAAAAAAAAAAAACTGCCTGGGCCATTTGATAGGGCAGGACTTAGATAGGCGGGGAAAAGAAAAGAGGACGCTGGGAAGAAGACTGGGTCAGAGTCAGTCGCGATGAGGCTCCTGCCGTAGATGGATGTATCTTAGAACAGTCTGGTAAGATCACCACCTCGTGGTGACATACAGACTTTTATAATGGGTTAGCTTAGATATGAGAGCT
>JAQHUG010000224.1:2505621-2520076 GCA_028555095.1 Dicrostonyx torquatus | reverse complement strand
AAAAGCCAATACATGCAGAAGAGCTAGGTCCCGGTGCCATTATCATTGGTTTCTCAGTCAGTCCCTACTGTTGTTTTTAAATCTAAGTTTGTCTTTATTGTTTATCTCTAATCCTTATTTGACCAGCAACATTTCTTAAAATGCAAAATGGATTTGCTAGGAATAAGGTTGCTTTGTCTTTTGGCTCTGCCCAGTCCAACATGGAGGAGGTTCGTTCACGGCCTCTGAGACTACTAGGTGGGAGCCATGCTCACCACCTCAACTCTGGTAAACAGTAGGCCCATGCTACCATCAAGTAAATTGAAGCAAGCTGCCAACAAGCACCATTTAAGTGTTCTGTAGCTGGACCTCCTGAAAGAGTCAGAGCCGTTTGTGCTGGTTAAGGAGGAAGCCACCACCATGCAGTTTTATTTGCTGCTAATTATGAATCAGAAGGACCTCTCTTAAAGGGACCATTGTGCTTCTTCTTGCTGCCAGCAAACAAAGTCCATCTTAGAAAAAAAATGCTCTTTCAAGTTTTATGGATATAGACGCTCATGTTGGCATCATCATGTTTAGCTGTAGTTTATATTCATTCTGAGTAGTACCCTAAGTACTGTCACATTGACACTGTGGACACTCAAAAGGACTTGTGCTAATTAGAGAGCAGAGTTTTGAGATAGAACAGGAAATATGCAAGCCTGTGACTTGTTAGTAGAACATCATAATGTGATGGTTTTCTATTTCCCTGGTTTTGTTCCACTTTCACCTAATTTCTTTCAGGATACTACACAAAGGTAGAACTGTGGGAAGTCCTTCTGTCTATGTATTGCTTTCATTGGTTAATAAATAAAGAACTGTTTTGAGCCTATGGCAGGGAAGAACAGAACTAGGCAGAGAAAGCTAGGTTGTATGCTTGGAGAAAGAAGGGCAGAGTCAGAGATAGATGCTATGTAGCCCAGACAGAGATGGATGCCGGAACATTAGCCAGTAAACCATAGCCACGTGGCGATATACAGATTAATAGAAATGGGTTAAATTAATGTAAAAGCTAGCCAATTAGAAGCTAGAGCTAGTGGGCCAAGCAGTGATTTAAGTAATACAGTTTCTGTGTGATTATTTCAAGTTTAGCTAGCAGAGTGGCCAGAAATCCACAAGCTCCCTTCTCCAACATAGAACTATCATTCAGAACTTCATAGTGCAAGAGTAAAGCTCTGTGTCGGGATTCATGCTTTTTAGAGGAAGTATTTCCACTGGAGTTTCATAGTGCCTAAGTGACAGCTATTTATCTTTGTTAAAAAAAACAAAACAAAACATAGTAATGGCCTACAGCTGGCAAAGATGACCGTATGGGTTAATTGCCAAGGCGACATGTAATAATGGTAGTTATTGTAATTAGATAGTAGAAAAAGTTCCCATTTAATTTGGGAGTGACAAAACACAGAAAAATGTGGATAGGAACAAAGCAATATCATTTGACTACTGCCAACTACATCACAATTAAGCAGTGTTATAGAGATTAAGACCTGACACATTATGCTTTAAAAATCTCAGTAAACACTATAATTGGAATAATGATGAAAATTACTTTCAAAGATGTTATTTTGTATCTAAAAATTAATCCTGGCTAAAATAACTAATATATGAAAATTTATACATGCAAATTCATGTACATACATGATACATATTTCCTGTATGATAACTTAAATATTATTAATGAAAATGAATGGAACACATATTTAAATCAAGGTCAACTCATGAAAATTCTAATGGATATGCAATGTTTAAATGATAAACCATGCAATTGAAAAATATAGCAGGCAGAGAATTTGAAAGTTTCATAGGAATTGTAAATTATTATTTTTATTTAAAGACAACCCACTCACAGTTTCAGTACAGTTTTGTAATTTTTATTTTAACTTTGTCAGAAATTATGTATCCTGTGAATAAAATTAATGATGTTGCTTTAGCAATAATTTGAGGAAATGATTATTCGATATTTATATCATAAGACTTAGGAAAAATAACATTGGAATGCAAGTAGATGAAATAAAATAATTAAAACGAAGATATAAAAATATATCCAATTGTATATTGGTATTTTATAGAAAGGATGGCATTTTAAATCAGGGAAAAGCTGTTCTTTAGTAAATTATTCAACAGTATTAGGTTGATAAAATTAAAACCATTAATTTTTAACAGGAGAAACTTCAAATTTAAAAGGCATTGATGTTCAAAGATATCTTAAAATTTCCAGCAAATGTTAAAAATGTTTGTGTTAATTCCAGGTGCAGTAGATATTGCTATGCTACAATGAAAAGCTAAAAAATAGAAATAAAATATTTGGGTATATTAACATGTATAAATTATGTATGATATACAAATTATGAACAGTGTCAAAATGACAAGGAATTAAATAAAAAATATTTGGAAAATTATGTTCCAAAAATGGCTGTCTCAAATGACTTCTTAGCACATGTCTTCATTCACATCAAATAAATGTAATAGGGTAACAAAAGTAGAATATTACACCTGGAGTCTAAACGAAGTGATAAATAAATGCTTGAGATAAAATATTCTAAATGAAAGATCATTTAAATATTTCTAGCTGAAAACTGCTAGCAAACTACATCTCAATGTAGCATTGACTGATACTAGACAGAAAAGAGGTGAGAAAGGAGGAAGAGCAGAAATTAACATAATTTAGGTTAATACATTGATAAACACCAGTGTAGATTGTTTTCTGCTGAATGTCAGTGTAGCTGAAATCATCCAAACTTTGAATCTACCTTGAAAATAATTTGTTTATGGCCATACCAATAGATGTAATTGAGAGGAACTGATATAGATTTCAAAAAAGAGGATAAATAATGCTAAATAGATATTAGCTACACATTGTAGGACTATGTATTTATACACAAATATGTATCTCTTTTTCCAATATATTAATGATAATAAACAGGTTTAAAATAATAAAATCATAATAGATGTAGAAGGTAATGCTCAAGTGATTTCTTTAGTTATAGTAGTAACTATAGGTAGTCCAAAATTCATTTTGTTATCACAAGCAAATTTAAAACATGTCTAGGAGAGAAAGCATGGCTGTCCTCTATGTTCATGTCTCAGCCTTTTCCTTGTTTCAATGTATTTTACATTTGCTTTAGTAAAGTTTACTTATAACCAATGTTTAATCCATTTCTCTAGAATTATTTCACATGTACCCTGTACTTCTCTATAGTGTATTTCTGATATATTATGCAGAGCACAAAAATAATGATCTATTGTTTTAATTTACTTAAGTAAGCTTTCATATGAAAAGTAGAATTTAGAATAGTTTGACTAAATTAGGAAAATGTGACTGGAGTTGGAACTGCTTAGAATTTTGTCATTTTCTGGGAAAAAAATTAATTTGCCAAACTTACACTCTATTGTATCAATAACAATACATTAATTATTATTGAAATGTTCATCACATCATTACTATTTATAAATTATTAATATGGTGATTGATATTATTAAAATGCTAATCATTTTTATTAATACAAAGGACTAGCAAATATCAATATAGAATTCCTAATGATATTCTGCTTTACTGACTGATCACTGCCTACCCCAGTTTTCATCAGAGAGACATCGTCCAGCAGATGATTATAATAGGTGAAGAGACCCACAAAAAACCACTAGGTGAAACCAGGGGAGGTCACAGAAGAGGGACAGGAATATTTATAGGAAGCAGAGAGGGTAAGAACACCATGAGATTAGATCAATTAGTAATGTTCATTGGGTCTCACAGAATCTGAAGCTACAATCACAGAACTTATACATTTGTCTTACAGGTGTTACCTTTATATTCTTTTGGGATTCCTAACAGTGGGAGTGGGGTTGTCTCTGATTTTTTTTCTGCATTTGGGGCCCCTTTCCTCCTACTGGGTTTTCTGATCTAGCCTTGATGTGAGAGTTTTGCCTAGTCTTATTTTAATTTGTTATGTCACATTCAATTGATTTCCATGAAAAGCCTGCTCATTTGCTTTTGAAGGGGAACAGGGAGAAGTGGACCAGGGAGAAAGGGGAAGAGTTTGTATGTGTGTTGGGGAAGTGGGAGATAGGAAGAGGGGAAACTGTAGTTTCAATGTAATATATGAGAAGAGAAGTTTTCATTTAATGCCTGAGAAATACTTAAACTTCATTATTTCTATTATAAAATTTTCTAGATGAAATTATTTCCATTATAAATTTTTATTAAAAAAATTGTTTATATTTTTAATTGTATGTGTGTTTCCTGTGCATAGGATCTCATAATTCTGTCTTTATATGTCTATTGAGGTCAGTGGATATTTCTAGGTGTCTTCCTTTCCCTCTGTCTGTCTGTATCTATCTATCTATCTATCTATCTATCTATCTATCTATCTATCATCTATCTCTCTATTTATTTATCTATATAGTTATATATAGATAAAAATATATATCATAATTAATATATCTCAATTGTTTGAATATTTATATTATATATACCAGTATATATCATGCAGTGTTAATAATATGTAAATATGTCATATATTATGTATATATGATTAAATATTATCTAATGATAAAGATGAATGATATATAATATTGAGTAAACACTGGCAGGATGTTGACTGTTGCAACCTCAAGTTAAGTAACTTTTGAAGAAACATTTTTTCCACATTATTTTGAACTACCAAGTGTGATAATTCATTAGTTACTGCAACATTTCATACTCTTTCATTACTAATTCATCTGCTGTGTAGAACTATGACCAGTGACCTATTTACTATCGCTTGATTATATGATTTTGTGGCAATATGAACAGCACCCATGTAAAATGTTTACTTGAATAAATAAACAGCATTGTGACTATTCCATTGACCATATCCCTCCCTTCATCTCTGTTTCCCTGCATTCTCTGAGACACAACAATGATGAAATGAGACTGAATAACATCATCACCAAGGCCCCTATGTGTCCCAGTGAAAGGAATCCTTACAAGCCTCTCATTTCACATCAAAAACAAGATGTGACAAAGCTTTAGAAGAAGACATGTCAAAAACTAAGAAGCTGAAAGCTAGGCTTCTCTCACAGCAAGTTTGTGAATACAAATGAAAGTCTTTGGGGGTGTTTAAAAATGTCGTTCTATTATTATATGCATGAGTCATATGAAAGTGAAGCTGCCTCAATGTTGAGATGTAGAATATCCACGCTGTAAATTGAGACGGGATCAATGACAATTTCTCGTAAGGAAAAACCTATTCAGACCAGCGTCGAACTCATCAGCTCCATGAAAGTTTGGAGGTGAGACAAATTTTAATGAATATTTCAAGTGAACAGTAAATTATGGAAAGAAATCATAACCATAATAATAGGAGAGTTCGAAGAAAAGCAGCTTGTGCTAATGTTGAGGTTGCAGAATCTACCAGATATATGTCTAAGATAATCCATGAAGATGTCCACAGGAACAGCAGACTTTGAATGTAAGCCCTTTTAGGAGTTCCATAGATAGAGAGTGAAACCTTTGGAAGTGCAGGCAATACTCTTAAACTCTGAGCCATCTCTCCAGCCCAAGATTTAAAACTTATACATTCTAAAAGTAGGAAATATGATATGGTTTGTGTGTTTCTTTATTCACCTTTGTTTACTTGCTGTGGTAGCAGACAGCAAGTCCCAAAGAAATATGTTTCCTTCAGCCCTTTAGAAATGACTTCCTTCGTCTCAAAGGTTTTTCTTTGTTTTCGATTACTTGTTTTTGTTTTTGTTTTGTTTTGTTTTCAACTCTCAAAAGGTGTCACCTTTGTGGAAAAATACTTCTCATAGGATTTTGTCTGAGTTGATCCTGAAGAAACCTTGGCCAGTTATCTTATTGAAACCTTATTAAATATTAAGCAGTTTTTGCAGTCCTTGCTCCTACATAGTCAAGTCTGTTGAAAGTCGATTTTTCATTTAGTTTTGCTGGTTGCCACTGCAGGAATTGCTTGTTTTTCAGCATATAAAAGGTCACCTGCTTGGGCCCATCTGTAAGGTAAATATTTCATTTATTTACCATAGAGATCTTATCTGCAATACTGTGATCACACCCTGAACTTGATGGCAGAACAATATGGTATCCAGAGATGTAATATGTTTTATACAATGGCTGCATGAATTTTCAGTTTATTGTTCCTGAATCATCATTTTAAAAGTATAAAATTTAGAGAACTTCAAGAATAGTAAATCTGCAATTTTGCATGTCTGGGCATTACCAAGCATGACCATGAATACATACTTTATTAATTATTAACTTTTTGATTAAGGAAGTAATCTCAATAATTTCCTTTCTTAAGAGACAATGCAATCAACTTTAAAGTGGTATCATTCAGAGAGATGCTCTGATGAATAGATTATACTAAAGTATGAAAAGTCCATGTAATGTACACTATTCTAATTTCCCCACAGAAACCCACCATAAAACCTATTATGGGTGTTTTCATAAAAGCATAAGTAAATGTATAAGACACATTTATGCAAAATATATTTGCATATAGTCTAGAATCCTAGAAATTGTGAGAAATTTTATTGTATACTTTGATGTTTTATATTAAAAAACTTGATCACTTTGAAATCTAATAAGTGCCATATTATTATATTGACTACAGTTCAAAGTTGAGATTAATTAGTTGCACTTTGCATATAATTTCTATGTGTAGCTCTCTGCTTTCCAAAGTGGAAGATTTTACCTTATTTCAATACAATGGAATAATTCTTTCAGAAAGTCATTATTTTTCATAGTTACCATAAAATATGATAATTGCTAAACAACATATAATTTTTGAATATTGTCTTTATTTATTATATTAGTAAATATGATTTATCAATTTTTGTCTGGAAAAATATCTTAAATAAATAAATTCATAGAATCAAAAATATTGAGAAACACAATTATATTTTAATCATTTAAAGTAAAAATAAATTTCTACTTGAATCCAATCTGTTTGAATTTGACTTTCACTGTTTGTTTATGTTTATTTTTCACTTTCATATCATGATAATTTGAGAAGTATTGATTGCATTATTATCAGAATAGAATGCATGTCATTCCCTCTTACATTTTAAATTAAATACTTACATTTATTGCTAGTAAAGAGTACAAATTATTACTTCTTAAAACTTTGTACACAACTTGAGATTGAGAACTGTTAACTAATTAACCTAGATAGCTCTAGGCTAATCCTTAAAACATTAGTAACATTTAGGTTTTCTTTTTCTTAAACAGGACCTAAAATGAATAGTATTTTTTTTATCTTAAGGCCTAATTTATAGTCAAACTAATAGGTAAGAAATTAAGCAAATCATCAAATAACAAATAATAAGCCAAACACTGAGGGATATATTTCTGTAACAACGGCATGAATCTATTATAAAAATCTATACAATCTAGCACCCCAGTGAATTTTTGTGCTATACAGAAACACACATGCAATTGAGATATAAAAAAATCAGTACACATGTGTACACATAGATCTCAAATTCATAATATGGTTACTAGTCAATGATTTCTAACAGAGAAGAATACAATCCATGGAATTAAAATATAAAAACATGAATGTGGTATAATAGGATAAATGTAATCTGAAGTCTGGAGAACAATAGACATCAGGACAGGATGAGATAAAGAACATGGGACCCAAGGAACAGAGACATTGATTACAAAGCCATTATTTAAGCCTGAACCCTGAACTATAGGGAGAGTAGATGGCAGGAGTTTATGTCCTGTGGTTGAAGAATCATCAATCTGAGGTGTACAGGTAATGGTAACCACAGAGAGACTCATTGAGGAAGAATCAGACTGAATGGCTTCTCCTTTCTGAAACTGAACCTTCCAAGATTACAGTCCATATTCCAGACACATCTTCACCCTTCATGTGTACACCCTTACGCATGTATCAGCTGTCTCTCAAAACATCACAGTAGATCCACACAGACCATGCTTTCATAACTTCCTAGGTATCTCTCAGTCTAAGCTGCCAATATCAGCCGTCTCACTGGATTTTTCAACACCTTAAAGTCTTATTTTGAAATAGTTTCACACGTAGTGTGATATATCACCTTATACCCTTCAGACACAGCTCTTTCTGCTTCCTCTTTTGTTGACTTCCGTGAGATTTGTGCAGAGAGGTTTGTTGAAGGCTGAATGTCCCAAAGTCTCTCTGTCTCTGTCGCTCTCTCTCTCTGTGTGTGTGAGAGAGAGAGCGACAGAGAGAGACAGAGAGACAGAGAGACACAGAGAGACACACACACAGAGAGAGAAAGAGACAGAGAAACAGAGAGAGAGACAGAGACAGAGAAACAGAGAGAGAGAGAGAGAAAAGAGTATGTGTGTGTATCTTTCTCTCTGTGTATTATCTCACTGTTGGTCACTCTTTCTGAACATCATATTTTTAAGACAAGATGAAGATTTTCATGTTTCAGGGAAGCTTCTACAGCTTAGGAAGAAAACATCGACAAAGAACTTCAAGAAATCTCTGAATTTCACCAGATTCTCTAAGCTCGTTCATCTCTAAAAGTGTATAAGTAGTTAAAAAATCTTCTGAGTCATTCTCGTGTTGGCTAACCTTCCTGAAAGAAGCAAACTGCAGTTGAACTTTCTGGAAGAGGCCCACCTCAATGGAGCTACCTTGAAAGGACTCTTCAACTCAATGAGATGCCTATAGCCTTCAGGTATCTAGAGTTTTTGAGCGTCAGACAGGCTTGGGTGTCTTTGAATAATTTTTCCTTAAAGTAACCACTTACCCATATTCCTGTCAGTAATCAAAATAAACCTCATTGATTCAACAAGTAGGAGTTTGGTAGTACCTATAATCTTTTGAGAGTTCCCTATCTGGGATGAGTAGACAATGTGTTCCTATCTCCATAGGAATTATTACTTTATGGCAGTATCTGTGATTCTATATAAAATGAGAGTGTATATGTGTATCCTTGTATGCAAAGTTGGACATATATATAATGATATATTGCAGAAGCTGTAGGACAACTTTGAGTATTGTTCCCTTTCTTCCATAAAGATGTATTTTCTGTTCACTGTTTCATATTCCTTTCTGACTAACCCATGAAATGCTATGAATTTTCTTGTTTCTGTCTTCTCTCTCTGTTTATTGGTCCTGGGGTTTCAAATGCAAGCTACCATACCTAGCTTTATATTTATTTCTGAATTTTCAAGTTCAGGTTTTCAGGTTGTATAGCTAGTACTTTTTCCAATGTGCCATCATGACAGCACCTTACTCCTTATCTGTTTATTAAAATTATTCTCTTTGGCCTATCTGCATTGTGTTGCTGTACGTTGATATAACAAGAGGTTTCTATATATTTTTTTAACAGCGATCAAGTAACTTAGCCCTTTGAATTTGCGATTTTCTCCTGTATTTGTAAACTAAATTTTCTGAGATGAATTCCTTTGTACTCCCATATATCACATATATAAATATAGTGAGACAGGGAGGGGAGCAGAGAAAAATGTAGAGCTCAATAAAAATCAATTAAAAAAAAACAAACAAAACAAAAAAAAGAAGAGTCCAAAGTAAATCTTACAATAATTTGTCACATTCAACATTTTAAAGTTGCATGAAAATGCAAGCTCTTTTAAATATATATATATATATATATATATATATATATATATATATATATATATATATTTTATGATGCTATTCCAATGTATGCTCTAATGGCTGGCTCACATTTATGGATATAAGCATTTAGCTTGTATGTTAATGATGTATTTAGACAATTTTTATTGCTGTGTGCTTTTTTGAGTAGTTTAACCAGTGATCAGATAAATTATGCAGCTGCTGATCTTTTCTTACTGAAGAAAAGTAAAACTGATTTATACTGGTCCCTTTGGTAAGGAAAGAGTCAGAGGTTGAGATATAAGAAATTTATTTATTGTATTTCTCAATTAGGATACACAAAATTAGGAGGGAAATGTGCTAATATAGACTCTAAGGTAATTGCACATAGGAGAGGATAATTAACTTTAGTATAGCTAAGTTTGTTCAAAGTCCCCAACAGGAAAGAGACAATTTTTGAAGTCCAAATTGTGCAATTAAAGATAATAAGCCTAGGCTCGCATTATTGCAATGCCGCTTATGCATTTTTTTGGTTGTCGTCTAGTTTAAAAAAAGACTATCAGAATTTTCATGTTTTTTGGTTAAATTTTCAATGTTTATCTGAGCTTAAATAATTGAAATAATCATCTGAAATATCTTAATTATTCTAACAATTTTCATTATAGCTTGAGTAATTAGGATAAATTGGCTAGTGTTATATGTTTTATAACTCATAAGGTTATGGATGTAAAAAAGATGCAAATTTAGGTCAATGATGTGCTGATTTATGTCAATTTAATGTTGGTTTTGTTTATGAACAGCAAAAAGACGATACCTAGAAGTAATTTTCTTAAAAATAAATAAACACTCTAGATTATGTTCTAAATATAATCAAGAAACCCAGTGCAAACACTTCATTATTTTTAGGATTTCTTATGAATGAACTTCAAATGGAAATTTTTAGAGAAGCACAACTTACTTAATCATTCACTCAATAATTTATTTTTGAATAGATATGTTTTGCGGTGGTGTGAACATGTGCACATGTTTGGAGTTCATAGAGGAAGTCAGGGTGTTGGTCATCACTTTTCACATGGTTGGAAAATTGTTCACTAGGCTAGCTGGATCAAGACAATCAGGGGATTTTTTTCTGCCTTTGTCTTCAACATTGCAGTGAAACGGTGAAATCCCAGATGCTTTCACTAAATACAGCTTTAGAAAGGTCCTGAGAATCCAGATTTGGATGCTCACACATGCATGACAAGAACTCTGCTTACTTCCATGACTCCCAATCTTTATATAATATTTATAAAAACATGGTATGCATGCATCCATGAATTTTAGGTAAATTATCATATAAAAGGACTGATCCACAAAATCTAAAATATTCACTGTTTGACCTTAAATGGCAAAACAAAAATGCTTGGTGATGAGTTTATTAAAGGTAAAATTTAGGGGCAATATTACTTATGATACTTTTAATTATGTTGTATTCTGTTACATTGATAGGAGAAAATAGTTGATACACATGTTTATTTGTTTTGTATTTTGATTAATTTGTGAAGGGGATTTTCTATATTAGTTGAAATATGGAAAATGTCCCTACTTGAGAATGTAATTCATTTTCAAATGAATCACATAGCAAATATTACAAATATAATTTTCTAAAATTTTGAAATATTTGATGTAAACCATTGTTTATTTGAGTGTGATAGACAACATGTAGTTTAAATAACTGAAAAGTTCTGAACAAATGATTTCAATATAGTATTATAGATTAACTACTTGAGTGTTTACTCACTTATGTGCCTAATTATGTAGTAAAATCAATTATCCTTTACTTTGAAAGTGAAGTAAATAGCAATTTTCTAATTATGATATCACAAAATCATAGTTCTCAGGAAATATTACACAAAAAGGGCCATACTGACATGTATCATTGGATATTTGAGCTGCGCTTAGAGCAATATTTCCCTATTGAGTCTTTGCACTACAAGTTGGTTACAGCTGTATTAACTTGAGACGTACTAGAAAACAAAATAGAAAAACAAGAATTTGGTTCATACATTTCAGTTAGAAAGTACATTTTACTCTTAAATTTGTGTTAGTTATAACTGTAGTGCAAGAAATTTTCTTAAATTTTAAAAATTCAACTGAAACCACAAATGTAATATTTAAAAGGCATCCAAACATCATCTAAAGTCATTTGAAGGCTTTTATTTAATTATGTGTTTGGAATGGCAAATCATACCTGAAAGTTTCTATGTTCATCTAAAGACATTCAGCTGAAGTCCTAAGTGAGTTGATCCATGTAGCAAGCTTCTGTGTGGTATTTTTACTAAAATTTTTTTCTATTACTTATTATTTGCATACTTAAAACCTGAAATGCAAATTGTCCTTGTCTGCTAATGGTGCAAAGAATTTCCAAAGCATTCAGGTTTACCTTTATAACACTTTTCTTTTATGAATATGAACACTGTCTTTTCAAACTGCTTTAAATTAGAGGTAAATTTGTTTGATATGCTGCTAATACCTCTTTTTTAAAAAAAAACTTTTATTTTGAACTGATATAATCACCTTTTTTTGTTACAAACCTTGGACAAGCTAATCACACTTTGTCATTATATAACAGTCAAATATGAAAAGAGATCAAATGTAGAGAGGGGGAGAGCAAGTAAAAAATAATCCTGCTAATGCAGAAAAAAACCCACAATAGATGTCAACTGTTTTTCCATTTGGTGTACATAATTTAAGTTGATGAAACAAATCATGTTATTTATTTGCTTATAGTTGTTTTTACCTTATACATCACCGCTAAGGGCTCTACTCTTGAGGTGAACACTCAGACCTCAGTTTACACTTTATTCAATTTCCAGCCATTATCTTCCATTTCTTTTCCCTGCAAAGACAATACCATACAAAGATGGAAACATCATTCACTTACAATTTGGAAATATTCATAGTGTTTTTTAGTCAGAGGTTGCTTGTTTGCTCCTGGCTGCCCAGACCCAAAATAATCAAACAGAAACTGTATTAATTAAAGCACTGCTTGGCCAGTCACTTAGGTGTATTGCTAGCTAGCTCTTTTATCTAAAATTAACCCATATCTATTAATCTGAATATCATCACAATGTTGTGGCCTACTGGCAAGGTTCCAGCAGGCTCCTGCAGGTGTCTTTCTTCTTCAGTGGTTACATAACATCCCTTTGACTCTGCCCATTCTCTCCTCCTCTATCTGCTTGGAATTACTAACTTGCCCTTTTCTGTGCTCCAATAGATGCAAAGCAGCTTCTTTATCAACCATTGGTATTTACAGAATACACAGAAGAATTGCACATTAGTATATTAAAGTCTTAATATAAAAATCCAAGTCCATAGCATCTTCCAAAACTGGGAATCTCTTATGTTTGAGCTTCTGTACAATGGAAAACAATTTATATATGCAGTGGTACAGAATAGACATTCCCATTACAAAATAGAGTAATATGTAAATAATAAGCAAAAATTATATCAAAGCAAACCGGAAACCTATTTGGTTTCCTATTATCTCTATTGGAGATAATACCAAATCTTACATTTCTGTTTTATACATCTGCATATCATGCTCCCAAAAGTCTGAGTAGTCTTTCCCCTCATATCTGAAGCAATCACAGCACTTGGAACAGTACCATTCCACAACTGAAGCTCTTCTTAATGAATGCCCATGTTTTTGTCATCCGCAACTAGCTGGGTTATGTTTAGCAGCTGAGGTTTCCATTCAAAGATTCTTCCAGTGTCATATTGCTGCAAGAAAACTCTTGTTTGTCCTGGCCACATAGGACCAAAATAACCACACAGAAACTATATTAATTAAAAGACTACTTGGGCTATTAGCTCTAATTCCTTATTAGCTAACTTTTAAATATTAATTTAACCCATCTCCTTTTATCTGTGTATCACCATGAGGTCGTGGCCTACCAAGAAATTTTCAGCACATCTATCTCTGACAGTGGTGGAACCATGGCATCGCGCTGACTCTGCCCTTCTTCCTCCTAGCATTCAGTACCATCTTCCCTGTGTACCCAAGTTCTGCCCTATAAACAGGCCAAGGCAGTTTCATTAATGAAACAACACATAGACAGAAGGACCTCCTACACCATTTCCCCTGTTCTGTTTAAACAAAAAGGAGGGCTTTAACTTTAATATAGCAAAACTACATACAACAAAACAGGCATTAAGCAAGAGCCAAAGTTACAATACTTATATCTATTTTTCTTTTATCATAACTAAGGAAAACTATAACTATAAATTCTTCGATTTCATCAAAGACTCCAGAAGGATAAAATATTACTTAAGTAAACAGGAGGTACATTGTAAGCAACTTACAAAACTCTTGGAATGACAGAGACATCTTGTTGCCCCCAAAGTTCTGCACCATTGGGGCATCCATCTTCAGCCTACAGTACCATAGTATCCAGCAGATATTTACCCAAAGTGGGAATTTTCAAAGACAGTTCCACCTATTTTGACACATTGTCAGTCACTTTCTTCTGTATCCTGCAGAACACGCCACAGACTCTTAAATGAATCAGGAACCCCAAAGTAGCATCTAACCTTTAGGCAAGTTCAGTGGTCATTTATCCGTGGGTCCTGCATGTCCAGTTTATGGAGCCAGGCAGGAGCAATTTCTTGCCCAAATGGCTAAACGACTCCATAAGAAGCATCTTCGATACCCATCTTTCTCTTGAGTAGATTGGTGCTGCCAGAAACAGATGTGTCTCATTGTCATGAAAAGCCCTAAGTTATTAATACATTTTAAATACCATTTTCGGAAGGATTCTGAAAAATTTGAAGAATACCTAACTAACTAAAATATATCTCTACATATCAAGAACATCTAACTA
>JAQHUG010000224.1:2357734-2380812 GCA_028555095.1 Dicrostonyx torquatus | reverse complement strand
TAATTGCTGCCAAGATTACAGAAATATATGAACGTAACTCCCATAGTTCTTGCAGAATTCCATCCATAGTAAAATCCTAGATGGTGATATTGTCTTCCATTATCTTGGGGTTCATTTATAATTTTTAAATTTATTAAATTATTTATTAATTTTTAAATTTATTAAATTATTTATTAATTGAATTAACTAATCTAATTTTGAGAACTAATTAACAACTAATTTGAGAAAATTGTTGCAGGTGTAATAATCTTGATTGGCTAGCAGGTGTCACAGCTGTGGCAGTAAGGCAAGTCTTACAGTAGTACATGAATTACCTGAGACTTAGTAACAAATTTAGTTAATTACTTAAAAGCAACACATCTGCATATTGAGGTTTGAATTGGGCAGAATATCAAGGAACCCAGAGCTTACAGGCAGTTATGGACCATGGGTTACTGGCTGAAGCACAGGCCTGTCATTTGCAGATCTGAACTGGAAAGGCAAGTCTGTATTCCAAGTTCAGGATTAAAGCCCCTGTTGCAGGAGTCAGCTCAGTGGTCAGAGGAGGTCTGCAGAAGCCAGAGAATTTGCAGAAGAGTTGCAGCAGAAAGCAGCAGGAGGCAGTAGCAGGCTGGAGAAAACATGCAAAACACGTGCTGCTGGTGGAACCAAGTCACACAGACGCCTGTCGGTGGGAAATCACCAAATCACTGCATCAGCCTAGACAAACCTTGCACAGCTGCCCAGAGAGTTAGTTCAGCTACAGAGGATTATTTCAGCTGCATGGGGTGAGAGAAGGCTTTGGAGACCTAGAAAAGTCCAGTCAGTTGCGTGGATTCAGACCATGTTGGGGCCAATATTTTGGCTTACAAAAGAGTTCCACTGTAGACTGGAATGGAGTATAACAAAGGTTTATTTATCTGGAGATAAACTCAATGAAAGAGTAGAGATCCACAGTCCTCTGTATGCTCTGGGAATCGGAACTGAATCCAACAACCAAGAAGTCCAAACTTGCTTTCCATCTCCACTTATCGTGCATGAAACCACACCCAAAGTGGGCAGGTATCTTAAAGACTATTGGCTGAAGGAGTTTCCACAGCAAAATTAGGAATGTGGTTTTATATCTGGGTCTATCTTTTGGTTCCCATGATAATCTGTTTTACAACTCTCATTATTCTCCTTCTGGTATGCCTATTCTTAATGTTCTAGCTAATACTTTTATTCTCTTCCACTTTATTTGCCCTGTACACACAGGTGAGAGATGACATATTATTGAAATCTAAGGAAATATCATAGATGTCATTCTTTTTCTTAAAATAATTTTATTTTTTGGAAATATCATTCATGTATACAAAATTTTGAACATATATACCATCTACCACACTTTCAATTCACCTCCAACCTGTCTTCCTCCAGATGACATTTATTAAAAATTTTAGACATGTTTCATAACCCCCAACATCTATAAACATTCAAGTACTCACATTGGGATGGGTTATTCAATGAGAAGTAGGAAAACTGTCAGTGTTCACTCTCCTCCCCCCAAAAAAAAACCATCAACTACTTATAGCTTCTCAGGTGAAGATTTGGCTTCAGAAACCCATGCTTTATTACTGCTGCAATTCTGGTGTCTTGATTTTGTGCAATTCAATACATTTAACAACCTTGTTATGGTCAGAGAACAGCATTAGCATTTCATAGCTTTCCCCTGTATTCTTATGTCTTTTCTGCTTACTTTTCTGTGATATTCCCTGAACTGTGGATGAGGGAAGGCTAATATAGATGACCCACCTATGGCTGAGCTCTCACTTTCACCTATTCTCTTCCTATTTCCAAATGAATTAATTCAGGTAATTTATGATTCATTGATATGTAATATCAATACACAATAATTTTATTCCAAATTGATCTCTAGATGAGTTGTTGACTTTCTTTGTGTTACAATAGTATATCTAACACTGTGATGCACTGATGAATATTTGTTGGATGCATATTTTCATGTGTTTTGAGCATCATTAAAATTATTGAGTCATCTAAGATAACAAACACATTTGTGTAGGGAATGATAAATGTTAGGGAATTCAACCAAAAGTTTTTCTGCTTCACACTTACACAGAGTTTCATTTTTCTAAGTGAAATTTTATTATTGGCCCTAAGCTTTTAATATAAATACATAAGAAATAATTGGACTTAAAGAGGTCTCCATCAAATACCTCTTCTAAGAACATTAGGAAAACTGCAGAAGAGGAAGTAGAAAGATGGACAACAGAAAATGAACTCAATTGCATCTTTGATGGGGCTGGGGGTCTTTGTTTTATAATATGTCAGAACTGTTTCTGTTTATAAAATTTTATCTCATTCTTCATTTTCTTGTTTTTGTTTTTTTAATTTTTTGAGAAACATTTCTCTGTGGCTTTGAAGCCTGTCCTGTAATTAGCTCTTGTAGGCCATGCTGGCCTCAAACTCACAGAGATCTGCCTGACTCTGCCTCCCAAATGCTGGGATTAAAGGCATGCACCATTACCACCCAGGGTCATTCTTCATTTTTATTTTAATTTCATTTATATATTTTTCTTTTATTTTAACTTTACAGATCTTTTGTGTATATATTATGGCTTCCAGTTTAGTGTTACAATGGGAATCATGAACGTGCAATTGTATATATATATATATATATATATATATATATATTCTTGTGTCTTCTGTCTTCTCTTGGGCTCTTTTTCTTCAGTCTGTTGGGAACCTGCTATCTAAAACATTCAACTGTAGGGCATTTTTCTTGCCTAGTGGTAGAAGGGAAGACCAGTTGTGGTTGGTGCCACCCCTGGACTGTTGGTTCTGTGTCCTATAAAATGCATGCTGAGCAAAAGCATGAAAGAAAGCCAGTAATCAGCCACTTCCATTCCATGACTTCAAAAACTCTTGCATCCAGGTTTCTGTCCTGTTTAATTTCCTGTCCTGACTTACTTCAGTGATTTACTTCAATGTTTATGTGTAAGACAATTAAACCCTTTCCTCCCCAAGTATTTTTGGTGAATAGTGTTTCATCACAATGATAGTAATCTTAAAAGAGAACCATTCACATTATTGATGACTATCACTTTACTTACAATTAGTTTGGTGTTGAAGTGTGCAATTCAAGTTGCAAAGTTTGTATGTGGAGTAGCAGCAATATATCTGTGAGGTAAAAATCAAGCTACCTTCTATTATTAGACATTGACAAAAGTAGACTGTGATTTCTGAGAGCTTATGTTTTGCTCTTTTCATGTGTAATTCAATTCTACTCTTCATGATAATTCCTCCCTCAATTTACTCTGTTGAACTTCTCTTGACAGTCAATAACAGGTTTTGTTACATTTTATTAAATGTAGTTCTATTGTTCTACCCATCATGACCCTAACATTAAAAAATGCATTGAATATCCCAATGTGTGTTTTTATATAATATCTCCGAAGATCAGTGGTGTATCTTTTAAAACATGCACAATTCATATTTTATAATGCATATAAAGTGTGTATACTACATAGTCTGTAAAACATATTGTAATTATAAAATAAGATTAGAACATATGACACTAAAATTTAGTCTGTTAATGAGCTGAAATTGTAATAAAATATTCTTAGCACAATAATTTTTTTCAAGGCACAACAAAGCGATACTCTGCATTGTTGCATATTTCTTTCCACCTAAAATGAACTTAATAAATGTTGGAATAGGTGAGGGCCACTTGTTTCTTTTCCAGTCACTTAGCCCCAAAAATTCACACAAAAACTGTATTAATTAAGTCACTGCTTGGCCCATTAGCTCTAGTTTCTTATTGGCTAACTCTTACATATTAATTAACCCATTTCTATTAATCTGTGTATTACCACATGGCTGTGGCTTACTGGCTAAAGTTCCGTCTGCCTCCAGCAGGCTACATGGCTTCTCTCTACTCTGCCTTCCTTCTCCCAACATTCAGTTTAGTTCCCCCCTATCTAAGTTCTGTCTTGCTGTAGGTACAAAGCAGTTTCTTTATATATTAGAGGTAATCACACAATACAGAAGGATATCCTACATCAAACAAAGTTGGGAAAATTTATTTGAACAATACAAGAAATTTACTCATCCAGTTTGTCTAGTTGAATACAAATAAAAAATAAAAAATTGTTTTCATGTACGCTGTTTAAAATAATAATTTAAGAAAGATTAGTAGTCCAAACCTAATGAATGATTATTTGTATAAGATGACTTTATATAAAATATGCATTTGTATGATATGCACATTTATTACCACAGACAAGTAAATAAAAATTCTATTGCTTAGTAACAGCTATATGTAATCTGTGACACTCACTGTGCTAAATATTAGAAAATAAAAATATCAATATACCTAAATCCAATTACCAAGTGTAAAATTATGCTTTTATAAAATATTGGAAAGTCAAAATCTTTCATCAATATTAGAAACAGGATAGTAAGGCATATAATATATCAAAGCAATATTACACTATGAAATGTCATTATTACACCTAGAAATATTAAAAATGACTCTTGTTCAAAAAAGGAAAATTTCAAAGAACTCTAAGAAGTACATGTAAAATATTACTGATAATAATATCTATTTACACTATCAATTAGAGCAGAAAGACGTGTGTCATTTATATGTTATTTTAGACCATTTAGATCATCATTGGACTATAAAGACTAACAATTAAATGTAATGTAATATATGAATTATATATATATGTAATACATAGAAATATATGTAGACAAATGACATATGACAATTAAAACAGATCTTTCTTCTTAGGATTTCATTTGGTTTTTTCTGAAGAAAAAAAAGAGGAGAAATCTAAATATATTATGCTAAGCACTCAGCACTGAGCTTCAAATTTTAGTCAATGGAAGATATTTTAAATGTATTAATTTGTTGATACTGAATTTATCTCTTATAATATCAATCTTTTATTATAAGAAAATTTGCTTTCTATAAATTAGAAAAATAATTACTGAAATCGCTTGGCCTAGGCAAATATTTTTATCAATTCTTAATTGAAAAATAATTTTAGAAAATAAATTTTGATCATGCTTTTCCCTTGCCCCAATTCCTCTTGTGTTTTATCCAGGTCCACTGGAACTGGATTCCACATGCTTAATTTTCTATTTAAAAAAAAAGAAGAAGAAGAAGAGGGAAAAAGGGAAAAATAAGAAACATCCAAAAAGGCAAGACTCATAAAAAAGTGGAAACAAATGTACAAGCAAAAGATTAGTAAGACAAAGAACACCCATGCAAAGCAACACGAAACAAAATCTCTACAAAAATTCTGTAGAGTTTATTTTGTGTTGGCCACGTACTTCTGAGCATGGATCCTACAGTAAAGTATAGATAACAGACTGCATGAGACTCCATTGGATAAAATTAATTTTTTCTATGCATGTGGTTTTCAATTTAAGATGTCTTCCTTTTTAGGGTGGGATTTCATGTCCACTTTCCTCTATTAGTTCCAGGAACCTGTCTGGCTGAAATCATTTTTGAAAAAAAAATATGAAAATGACATCTTCAAACATAAAAATTTATTATTTGAACAAGTTTAATATACATCTTTAATATAAGCATATATGCATATAAATAATATTTAGTTCTTCAAGAATAACCAATTGATTAATGAACATTTAAAGCAAAATGATACAGAAAATAATAGATTTACCTACCTAATTGCCAGGTTCTTCAGCAGATAGGGCTGAGACAGTGCTGGTTCCTCTGGTCTCTCCCTGGGGCTGATCTGGATGGTGAGTGTTGAATGACCCAGATTCCCACCCCTGGCCACCAGGGAGAAACACACACTGAGCAGGGAGTCTGTCAAAACAGGATCTTACTTTATTGCACCAGGGTTCATCACTTTATTGCATAGGGTTGAGGTAGTGGGCAGAAGTCTTGGGATGGGGAGAGGTGGATTGAGGAATAAGGGCCAATAATATCCTGCTATGTCAGTGGTTGCTGAGCAGAGACAGCCTAGGTCAGGCTGTGTTAAATCGCTCTTCTCCAAACTCAAGTTAATCTCAGGAAGTTACATTCGGCATCATCAAACTCAAGTTAGGCTTAGGAAGTTACACTGGGCCTTGGTGCAGAATTGTCTGTATTCTGTCAATCGTGTTTTAAATAAACGCTGATTGGCCAGGCAGGAAGTATAGGCGGGAAAACCAGACAGGAAGTAGAGGTGAGAACAGGAGATTTGGGAAGCAGGAAGCTTCCCTGGCATTCCTGCACAGATGAGGCAACATGTAAGCTGCCCAGCTGAGAAAAGGTACTGGCCATGTGGCTGACAATGGGTTAATATAAGTTATGGGAGCTGGTAGGAAGACTGAGCTAATGGGCCAATCAGTGTATAACTTAATATAGACTCTCTGTGTGATTTTCTTTGGGGCTTGCCGGCTGTGGGGTACTAGGCAGGGCAGTAATCCCAACGAGCCAGCCCTCATGTTACAGGGCCTCATGAGGCCCAACACCTAATATCATCAGGAAAATTACCAATAAACTTATATTTCCCTTTTAATTACCTTTATACAAACTCTTTATTTGTTTAGTGCCTATATGTTACATAACAATGTAAAGGAAGGCTTTCTCAAGGGATAGTACATAGCATAATATATGTGTGTCATTTATATATCATGTGATATATATAATATGTTTTTAATGCATTGATATATACTATTCATATACGTGTGTATACCAATATATGATATATAGTTAAATGTATGAGTTTATTTGTACATGAAATATATGTGAATGACACATAGATTGATAGAGCTATAATAGATGATAGATAAATGATAAGCAGATGATAGCTGGAACAGAGATAATAGATAAATATTAAATTATATATATAGTATAGAAATAGGTAGGCTTACAAAATGGATTGAGTTAGTTAGGCACTTGTGACTACTGTGTTTTACAGTTCAAAATATCTCTTGTTCTATATTTGGTGAAAAATAAAATAAGAAGAACAGTCATACAATTTATACTGATTAGAAAGTCTTAAACCCAGAACTATGAAGGTGCAAGGGCAGAGGATGTTTCTCTTCTCTTGGAGGGCAAAAATTCATTTATTTACCCCTCTTCTATACAATTTTATTAGCATATTAATTTGTTTGTTGTGTGCTTCTTCAGGAAGACCCTCGCCAGATTAAATTATGTCCACATTCATGAGAACAGGCTTCTTTTCTAAGCTCATTGATACTTGTTTGGTCTGAAAATACTATCAAACATAAACCTAGAAACAAGGTTGTAACTGTGATGAGGAAATTCCTTAATACTTAATTATTATAGATGAGTTTTCTTCAATTGTTTGATCTGTCCAGGTTTTATTATAGAATGTAAAATTAGTTTATATGACAAAACATGGCTGATCAACTTAAAAATCAATAAAGGAAGCTTTGGATGAAATCATGTCATTACCAAGTTTGATTCTGTTATCACAAACAAGTATAGTGAATTCTTTTTTTGTTTTGTTTTGTTTTTCGAGACAGGGTTTCTCTGTGGCTTTGGAGCCTGCGCCGGAACTAGCTCTTGTAGACCAGGCTGGTCTCGAACTCACAGAGATCCGCCTGCCTCTGCCTCCCGAGTGCTGGGATTAAAGGCCTTGCGCCACCACCGCCCGGCTAAGTATAGTGAATTCTAAATGTGTTTCCTGAATTAAAGCTATGATATCATATTACTTTACTTTTACGATAAATAATATTTGTAGACAGAAGTTTCTGTCCCGCATGGTCCCACAGCCATTCAGTCCCAAATAAATGCACAGAGGCTTGTATTAATTGTAAATTGTTTGGCCTACTAGTTCAGACTTATTACTAACTAGCTGTTCCAACTCAAATTACCCATAATTCTTGTCTGTGTTTGCCATATGTCTTGGTACCCTTAGTAAGGCATTCTCATCTTGGTTCTTCTCATTTGGTTAGTGAAAGTATCTCTGCCTTTGCTCTTCCTCGAATTCTCCTAGTCTCTCCATGCCCCACCCAAACTTCCTGTCTTGCTACTAGCCAATCAGCATTTTATTAAATCAATATGGGTGACAAATCTTTACTGTGTAAAAGAGCATTATCTCATGACAAATATTACAATTGAGTTAGCTAAAATTCCAAATTTATTCATAGAACTGATTTAAAGAGAACAGAGATTTCTTTGCTTATATATCAGTTTTTTGTGCTCCCTGTTTTTGAGATTTAGCAGCAAATATTTTTTTTTTTTACCAGAATTACGCACCTACAAACACCTGCATTTATTTGTGTTCATGCAGCTACTGCAAAACTTTGGACAATTTTCAAAACCTATAAATAGCTAGAGCGTGTCCTTTTTGTTTGAAAGAGTGATTCTAATGTTTTGGGGTATAGGAAATGTAGGTAAAATTTTCCTGTGTTGGCTGCTGCTCCCAAATGATTGTTCAGAAGCTCAGGCTTGTTGCTAGCAAAGTGTTACATTTTAAATTAATCGATCTTTCTGCCACATGACTTATGGCTCTTTACCTTATTTTCTACAGTTCCAGTGATTCTGTCTCTATCTGCTGACATCTCTGACCAGCTTTCTTCATCACAGTATCCTTAGTTTGATTTTCCTACCTATATTTTCTACCTGGCTACCAGGCAGTCATTTTCTTTATTAAACCAACCACAGTTAGA
This sequence comes from Dicrostonyx torquatus, assembly GCA_028555095.1. Lineage (NCBI taxonomy): Eukaryota > Metazoa > Chordata > Mammalia > Rodentia > Cricetidae > Dicrostonyx > Dicrostonyx torquatus. The sequence goes on along the minus strand of JAQHUG010000224.1, from coordinate 2,372,175 downwards.
CGTCTTTACAGTGTATAAAGGGATTATTCCACAGTATTTCCCCTTTGTGTTTAATTAAAAAGAAAAGTTTTAACTTTAACATAGTAAAACTGTATATAATAAAAAGAGTTATCAAGGAAGAATTACAGTTACAATATCCAGTCAATTTTTATTTGGCAAAATTAGAGAAAACACTATATTATCTCTCTTATCTTTGTGATATTAATGTTTTAAATTTACCCTTTATAATAACCACGAAAACTATTAAATCTAATTTTTTAGCTTTCAATTTCAACAAAGACCTCAGAAATGTGAAATATTAGCTAATGACAAGGACATGTGGCTTCATAGACAGTCACCTGAAGTTCTGTATATTTGGGGCATCCAACTTTGTCCTAAATGCCAAGAATAACTGACAGACATTTCTCTGACACAGGAAAATTTTGACTGTCTTATTCTGTCTTGGCAAAGCTTCGCAGTCACTTTTTGTGTGTTCTGCCTTTGCAGTTTGGGAAGCCTATTGTCAATAGTTGAGGCAAAGGCAAATTCCTCAAATGGTTAGCTTTTATCACAGAAAACCTAACATCCTTTTCTGAAGTAGACTGGTCCCACCAGGAGGAGATGCATCTCATGGTGAATAAAATTTATGTTATTAAATAATTTTAAACACCACATTTAAGTGTTTGAAGGTAACTTATCTATCTCAAATATATCTTTGTTTGGCAATGAAAATCTAACAGGATTATGAATTTGATAAATATGGGTGACTATTAGTCTGTGTTTCTTTATTTTCCTAAATAGCCTTCAGGGAATAAAATTTCATATTGCATAATTAAAAAGTTATATAGGCATGAGCTGTATAGATAATACCTAAAGCAAAAATAGAAACATATATAAAATATAATAAAATAATATTAAAATTTATATCAATGTACAAAAATATTTTAAAACCATAAACATATACATATAACAAAAAAACATCATATATTTATTGATATACAAAAATATCTTACACTAGAGTAGAAACAAATATACCATAAAACAAAAATAACCTTAAGTTTTCTCAATATAAAAACATCCATGCCAATGAAAAAATTTAATACTAGTGTTGCTTTCAGAGAGTAAAAGTAGATTCAGTAATCTATCCATTGATCCTATCATTTCTATCCTATATCTCCCTTTTTTATTTAGAAAGAGATTCTTGAAGTCAACTATTTTGTTTTTTTCTTTTACTATGACCAATTACAACTTGTAACAAATTCCCCTGAAATGATAACAGACACCCATTGGCACAATATTGGGAATGTAGGCCCATTTTCTAAACTATTTCCTCTTGATTTGGGGCACTGTTATCTTTTGGGGACCCTTGATAGAAATCAGCATAATTTTTAGGTCTTGATTGGAATATTCTGAGGAGGAATCATCTCAGCCAGCAGTCTTGAAGTTGTTTTGGATGCTGGATCATCTGGGCATCTGTTTTTATTAATGAGTGGTCCCATTGATTTGAAAATGATTATACTTTTAAAAGTAACATACATATATGCATTGATATAAGTATAGATTGTGCATTGTAGAAGTCAGCCAAAGATGAGTTTTTATTTTATGTTTGTACAGGTAAAATATACATTACAAGTTTTGTAGTCTTTGTAGGTTTAGTTCTTCATGTCTGCAGTCAGAATTTTCAGGGGGTCATCCTCGATCAAATATGATCCATACCAATATGGAATGAATCCACAGCTCTTCATTTTCTATAGAAATAAAAGCATAACCTCTCACCCAAAACAGCATTCCTTTTGACTTATATTTTGAAGTCAAGGTATTTTTAAAATATACATGTTCATTTAATCTATCAGTTTTCCTATTCCAATGTCTCTTAGTAACCAAAAAAATGAAAGAATACAAAAACATATGGAATACAAACTCAATGTTTATTTTCCATCTTTATGTGATTTATTTCTTTTATAATATTTCACTTCTTTTTAAGAACTTTATTATTTTAAAACTACTTATTTATTTTTAATGACTGACTTCACATTCTATTTTCTCTCTCAAGTCTATGTATATTTTTAAACATACTGTAACCCACATAGATGTTTTTTACTTTCTGAATCTGTCTTTATTGCATATTTGTAACCTTTTCTGTCTACACTAACAAAACCCCAAACCCTCAACACTGCATGCTGGCTCATCTTCCACTGACTGCTCAAGCCCCCAGGCAGTGACTGAGATATGCCTCTCTATACTTTGGCCTTGTAGTAGTAGAATCTTTGGAAACAAGTCATATAGCTTACAACATGGCATGCTGGCAGCTTCCAGGAGACATGTCTCTGTACTGGGGCTGGCCTGAAAGACACGAGACTAGGAAGCTGTGCTTGATTCCATTTTTGTGTTCTTAGAATCTTTTTGTAAAATTTGTTAGGTCTTACGTGGAAATTCTGGCCCAACATTGGAATTTCATTGGTAAAAAGAGTTTTCCTGTGTCAGAAGCTGCCCCAAATAATCACTCAGAAACTAATAATGGTAAATATTTGGCAAATAGCTCAGATTTGTTATTAGCTAACTTTTACAGTTTTAATTAGCCCATATTTCTTATGGACACTCTTCCACATGGGTCATGGTTTAGTACCTCATTTTTTATGGCCCTGCTTTCTCTGTATCTGCTGGCATCTCCTCTGACTCCACTCTTCTTCCTCTCAGCATCCTGAGTTTGGTTGTTTCACCTATACTTTCTACCTGGCTACTAGCTTGTCACCTTCTGTACTAAACCAATCACTATAATAAATATTAACAGTGTACAGAGGGATTATTCCATAGCACAAAAATACTCAAAAGGTTAAAAATGGTTATATAGAAAACAACTACTTTTTTTCTGGTGTAGTTACTGGAAGTTATGGGTTATTTTTCCCCCAGGGTTTCAGACAATTTGAGAGGGACTTGGAAGCAGAGCATCTAGACTTTGGGTAATCTTCTTGACTTCTGATTTTAGAAGAAAACAAAAATAATTCCAGGACATGAAAAATGAATAATACTGAACATTTTTACATTTAAATATTTTAATATTAGCTCCATGGACCTTCTTCTTTTTTTATTTTGGAGAATTATTTTTCTTTGGTTTTTCTTCTTTAATGAAGTAGAACTGCGACGATAGCAGAAAATGATGCTAATTTCCTCAGAGTAACCAGTATTGTTCCAAAGAATGTACAGAATGTGTAAAGCCTGCTTGAATTTGAATAACTATTGTAAATACATTTAAATTAGGAAGTTATTTGTTGTTAATTTGATTATTTGCTTCTAACTGTTAGTCATTGAATAAGGAAAGTAAAGGAGAATGAAGGCAAAGAAGGAACTGAAATCAACAGTCTTTCTGTTCAATTTAACAATAAAATAAAATAGAAAAAAATCTAGGTGGGAAAATATTGGAAATAAATGTGAGAAACATAAAGGAAAGTACACAGAGTGATGCAAACAGGACTATAAGGAATAGAAAACAGAATAAATCTCATCTTTATAAATCTTTATTTCTCCACATTATTCTAGAAAGAAATCTCCTCTCTGCCCTTGTCTGTCCATTTCTATCCAAGCTCATTTCCCTTAAGGTCCCTTCTTTCCCAGAAATTCCTCTTGCCACTTCTCTGTGAAAGCAGTATTGATTGAGTGATAAAGCAAATCCAGTTACATGGCTGTGGTGATCTCATTTCACAAAAGAGTCTGGAGAAATAAATGTATCCTCAGTGCAAGCTTCAGAACACTTAACAGATTTGAAATCTTGAAATGCCAACAAAAAGAACATATTCAGAGGAAAAGAATGGGGAAAAAGAGCAAGTATGATGCAGAATAAAGCTGAGAGAGATTATTCCATCAAGAGAGGAAACTGAGTGAAGAATAGACAATGCTATTTAAATGACTCTGAATTAATCTGTGTTGGCAAACATGTATGCATTGAGACTCAAGGTATTTATAAAAGTGAGGTTTTCTGTCATTTTTGTTGTTGTCATCTGCTTCTTCCCTTACATCTTCATATTATTTGTTAAAGTGTGCCAGATATGTTTTCAATGTATTTTCACACTGTGTACAGTGTCTTCATCCCAATGATTTTACAGCAGGATATAGGTGATTTATTTGGTGAAATGTAAGAAACATTCTCATCTGGGCTGACATTATTCTTTCCAAGAGCCGAAGTCTACCTACAAAGAAACCAACAACAGCAGTGAAAAGCCATCCACTGAGTTGTCTCTCAGGGTTGTGCTAGAGACTCCCCAAAAAACATGCAACATCTTCTTATTATCCAATGTTGATCTAAGAAGTGACATGTCAGTTTCTATTGCTGAAGACATTATGCACTTCAGAAATAGCTCAGTTGTTCCTGAGCTGGAAGTGACCTGAATGCCTCCTTTTGAAGAATTGCTTTCATTATACATGGAGATGACATGAAAGTCTTCAAAGGAGTGGTACAATCAACAGTCCGACCTGGCTTTGATGCTTTTGAACCCTCACGATAACTAGCACAGCTTGTGAGTGCGGTAGTGAGACACATACTATAGTGGTAGGAAACACCTCTCTAACTGTAGTAAAGGTGTGTGATGTAATATTTTGAAAACATCTGATACATTCTAAGAAACTGTAACTTTTCCTGGAACTCAGAGTTATAGTTACTAATATAACTTGTGTTCCCTTCAGATTAAAAATTGCAATACCACTGTCTACTCAGCCTCTTCGTTTAAGTGCTTTTAAGAAAACAATGGAAAAATCAACCTTACATTATTTAGATTTAACAAATAGTCAACTTTTAAAAGCTAAACTAATGAATGGCTATAATCTCAAGTTATGCACTTTATGAAACCCCTGAACCAGAATAATGCTTATGTATCATTTCCTAAAAGTACCAAATACTGCAAATTTTTAAAAATTGTTCTATTGAGACAGGATTTCTCTGTGTGTATCCTGGCTGTGCTGTAACTCACTCTGTAGATTAGGTTGGCCTAAAATCCACTGAGATCTGCCTACTTCTGCCTCCCAAGTGCTGGAATAAGATGTGTATGCCACCACTGCCTTGCCTGACAGTAATTTTCTAAAGTGAATATCACAGCAAATAGCAAATTTTAGTATTGGTTGAGAAAACATGATGATTCTAATATTATTTGCTGCCTGTTCAGTTGGAGTCAGTGGTTTAATCACTTACAAAATCTGTAAAATGTTTCTTTAAACTACCTCACTCCTTACCCACATGACACTTTCTGTGTTCTTAAATAAAAGAGAGAACTTTTTTTTTTTTCGAGACAGGGTTTCTCTGTAGCTTTGGAGCCTGTCCTGGAACTAGCTCTTGTAGAACAGGCTGGTCTCGAACTCACAAAGATCTGCCCGCCTCTGCCTCCCGAGTGCTGGGATTAAAGGCTTGCGCCAACACCGCCCGGCAGGAGAGAACTTTCTTAGGGAATAAAAGACACACATAGTCACACTCGACACAGATACAAACACAGTAATAGATACACAAGACAACCTTCAGGTAGAAACAGATTCAGACTTCTAGATGCAGTTTCATATTCATAGACAGGCTGAAAATGCACATGGAGCATGAAGTAGATTATTCAAATCTGGACCAGCTCTTTGTTAAATGATTTCAAATAGGAGTGAGTTTTACTTATTTTGTTAAGGTGATGCATTATCGGTAGCTTGCAATTAGTCGCTATTAAATTTAATGCAGCCATTAAGAGCAGTCCAACACAAAGGGAATCATGTGCAGTACTGGAACCTCATCAACTCCCCAACACTAGTGAAGCCGTGGATTTCAAGGAGGTCCTACAACCACTTTACTAAACCAGTATAATCCTTATTGTGACTCTAAATATGTGTTCTTATGCCAACAGATAATTGTAGTCCTGTCCCCTCATTAAGAAAACTTCTCATAGCAACAGACAGAGACCATTATCGAAAAGCATAGCCAATCACAATACAGAGTTGTGAATGTCAGTCCAAATGGATATAACTGCAAGACAACTCTTTATACTTAAATTTCAGGGAACATAGCAGAAGAAAAGGCAAAAAGACTGTAGGAGCCAAAGGTTTAGGGGATTTCCTGTGAGACTGTGTCTACTAGTGTTATCAGACTATACCCATAACATTTTATCAACGGGCGGGATGAAACAAAGGGCCCGCGCTCCTCTAAAGTGACAGGACATGGCCCGCTCCTTCTTACTGCAAATTTGTCTATGAAAAAAGAATAAGAGTAACAACAATACATATGCTAAATGAACAAGGAAAAGACCATAGAACCTTGCCTCTATATGAACACACACCAGAAACTAAAGTATTCTAAAAGTTTGAGAATTAGTCTTCCCCAAGGGAACAACTGCTTATATAATAATACCAAATAGTCAGTCCTGAAAACCTATATACAGGTAACATTTTACAGATTGAGGTTATGCTTAGGAACACATATGTATTTATTTAAATAAATATGTGCATGTCACTGCAGCTACTGAAAACAAAAGCCATTAATAAAAGCAAACAGGGAGTTAACTCACATATCACCGGGTTTTTAGGGAGGAATGACAAAGAATAAAAGATGTAATTATATAATGATACCCAAAATAAAAAACACCACTTTATCATATCTTCAATTATGTCTTGGATAGGAGCCTGTATAAGAAGATTGTGACGTGTGATCAGAGAGGACGAGAGGGAGAATGTTAACCAGGTGCATGAGATGACTAACAACTCAATTTGGAGATTTTGGTCCAAGCAGTGAAGTCGAGTGTTGTGGACATTTTTGATTGTGAGTAGAAAAGGAGACTTCCACTTCAGTATAAAGGCCTAAACTCACAAATAGTACAAAGCTAAGAATGATCGTGAAATCATTACCATTTATTTCCATAATGGACATATGGAAATTCACCCAAACTAATTCTCAGTGACAAGAAGTCCATAGTTTCATGATTTGGTCTAGAAAGCTGACTGGTCTCCCTTTTACTCACAATTCCCAAGTGTCATCTCTCACACTCTGACTTGACACTTGTAGACTTTCAGAAGTCAGGATAAGACCATTGACGAGAGAGCTGGTTTAGAAAACTCACAAAGCCACACTGAAGACAATGTTCTTCAGGATAAAAATAAGTGTGTCTGGTGATTTCTCCACAGGAGCAAAAGAAATTGCATTTCAGAGCTTAGTAAAATGAACATTTTCACATACTGAAATAAACTTAGGCTTTATACAATCATTAACCACAACTTTGAAAGTGGAGAAATCAATGAAATATTCTGACAACAAAATCAGGTAAGTTGCAATATTTAGCCTCAGCAACTAGATTTAAAGGGTATGCTTTTGACAAAAGAATAATGATTTATTTATCTGCTTTTAATATTTTATCAGTTTTTTTATGAATTTTTCACAACTCATTTTGATTAAATTCACCTTTCCACCAACTCTTTCTCATTAAGAAAAGTTATTTAATCAAAATTATAAGACAATATCATGGAAGAAAATAGAGTAAAAATGTGAAATTCTATATTTCAAAATGAACACTGATAATGACTTTAGTACACAGTCTTGTGCTATTAAATACATATATAGGTGCATATAAACAATCTTCAAACATAAATGATAGATAAGCAGAAGGAAAAGGATAAGGAAAATATTTAACAACTATATGGAAAATAAATTGAAATACTATGCTATTAATTTACAGAAAACTTTTGAAAGACACAGACTCCGAGTAAAAATTTTAAGTATTCCTATTAAAACATAATTTACAGCTGGGCAGCTGTGGCACACACCTTTAATCCCAGCACTCGGGAGGCAGAGACAGGCGGATCTTTGTGAGTTCGAGACGAGCCTGGTCTACAAGAGCTAGTTCCAGGACAGGCTCCAAAGCTACAGAGAAACCCTGTCTCGAAAAACAAAACAATTTACAGCTAAACACTGATAAACACATGGTAAGTAAACCAAAGGAATAAACACACTAAGAATAGATAAACTTTGAATTATATGACAATAATAATCTCATTTCTGAAGATAATATAAGTTTGTACTACTTCACTTGGAGAAACTAATTCTGAGAACAGAGGAAACATCTCCCCCAAAGGCATTATCATCCCCAAAACAAATCATATACAAAATGGCAAACATATAATGAGTATTACTATATTAAATCTAAGGACACATTCAATGACTTACAAAAGATCACTATGTTGCTCACGAAAAGTCTTAACAGTAAATGAAATTATCCTACTATACTCTGATTCCATTTAATTTTGACAAGTACTTGTGATTTAAAAGTTTCATTTCTACATGTACATATTTGCATTTGTGTGCATGTGTTTATGCAAGTGTGGGTGTGTGTGCGTGTTTGAATTTGGAAGGTAGAATTGATGCTCAATGTGTTTTACCATTCTCTACTACTCAATTTTTGAGAGACCCTCAGTGAATTTGGAACTTATTCAGCTAGAATGGCTGACCTGAAAGCCCAGGGCACTCCTCCAGTGTCTCTTTCCCAGCTTTGGGACAACAAATGTGCTGGCACAAATTATCTGGCTCTTTTATGTGGGTTTCCTTGGAGGGGGAAATAGGTCTTTATGGGCATGTGGCAAGCCCTTTGCTAACAGTACTATCTTCCCATTAACTATATATATATATATATATATATATATATATATATATATATATATATATATATATATATATAATTAAACCATTTAGATTGCAAGAGATCATTTCTTACCTTTGAAATGTTAAAAGGAGATGTCAACAGCATATTGTTTCCTAGTATCCTATGATTATACACTTTATTCGTCTGCACAGTCAAGAGAGCAGAGTAAATCATAGTTATATGTACTTCCAAAGAAATGTAATTATAGAAAACTATCTTGTTCTCAGATAAATGATTGTAAAGCTGTAATAAAAGCATTCCATAATTAATTATATATGTATCAACATAAACAAACAACTTAATAAAGTACCAAATCCTAGACAAATGCACACAAATCAATGTCTCTGTTTCTATAATAACAATGAAAATCTCTGTGAATAAACTCAGTGTCATGAAACATCCCTGAAATAATCTAAATAAATACTAAGAAATAAGCCTTCAAATGTTTTGCATTGACTACAGTTCTGTATCAAAGACTGCAGTGTGCTATAATGTAATCCCTACAGAATCAAAAATTCTAAATCCCAGTTTTTTGTTAATTAGTTTCTGATTTTATTTGCTCTACAAGTAATCTTATTTCAAAACCTTATAGTAATGTCAAAGGATTCCATTATTACATAGATGTCAAAGTGTACCATATTTAGCAGAGTTACTCAATCAAAACCAAGATACTATAAAATAGTTGTAAATGAGAGCTGGTGCTGCTCAGTGGGTAAAGGTACTTGCTGCAGTGTCTGAACCCGTGTTCAATTCCCATGACCCAAACTGGAAGAAGAGGACCAACTTCTGTAATATTTATCTGATCTATACACATGTATGGCTGACACATGCATACACATGTGAGCACACAAACATGCATATAAATAAAGATAATAAAATTACTAAATATATTGTCAGGTACTAATATAAGAAGAGATTCATAGACACACGACTATGTAATGATATTAAAGGTCTGGATTTGGGCAAATGAATTATAAACATTTGATTTATAGCAAAGTTATCACTCCAGGAATCTGAATAAGGACACTCAGCTGAGGCTGATGTTGTCTCATCACTTTATGTATATATTTTCCTTGTTGTAGAAATAGACTTGTTCTTTCAAAATTTCTCTGAGTAATGTGATATGATTCAATGATTTCAAAGATACTGAAGCATATTCAAGATACTGAACCTTCTGAAATATTAAAAAACAAAACCTCAAATGTTTTGCATTGATTACAATTCTGGATCTAAGATGCAGTATTATTTAATGTAACTACTACAGAGAGACAAAAATTTAAGAGTAAAACTTCAAGAAACTATGCTATAATAATAATCTCATAACCTACAAGAAGGGGAATAATTTGAGATAGAATCTAAACCAATTTAATCCATCAACTACAAACAGACAAAGTAAGATAGTTCGGTGTCCATTAAACTTGAGAACTTCAGCTCAGGAAAAAGCTCTACAAAAAATAAAAATAAATATTTCCTTGTATAATAAATAATAAGTAATATAGAGCTATATTGATAATACAGACAACTATGCATATATAAAAGGGGAAAATGCACAGCATATGAACATATGTGTTCCCAAAACAGATTAAGAATGTTAAAATGTAAATAATTCATAATAGAAAGAATGTGATTGTGAAGCCAAACTGACCTTGAGAACCTGATTTAAAAACAACATCACCACCAGCCAACAAGGATTACAGGTTGCATATTTTGACACATGCATGCTTATAATAGCAGAATATGGTTTATTTCATTAGAAGTCCAAATAATAGCTTTCAGATTGGGAAGAAAAGTACGATTTGGTGACAAGTGAGTCTGTACTGAGAGAGAAAAAGTCATACCTGTTGCTTTCATTGGTCTATCTCTTTATCTGTTGACTAAGAGTTGTGAATAATCAGATGGTCACATTTTACTTATGTCAATTTAAAGGACATTTACTCATTATGATCCAATAAATATAACTTAATAAGTTAGCAAAATTATTTTATAGTTTGTTTGGTGTTTTTATATATTTCAAATTACTTTATTCTACTCTGTCTTTAAGATTGTAAGGAGTATGAAATAGATATAAAATATTTAATGACATTAAAGAAGTTTACCATCTTCAAAATAAACTTACACACCTCTCTTTAAACCCATACAATTATCAAAATAAGAATGGGTCAAAATTCAACTGTTTTCCATCTCTGTGGGTTCCCATAACTGACCTAAGTCATCATAGCAAAATAAATAAATAAATACAATAATAATACTTTAAGTTATGACTGCATGTGCACAAGCTAAATGTATTCAAATCTTTATTTTTACACATATTTACTGAATAAAAGTTGTATCAGAAATGTAATTGTTTTATGAGTAATATCAGAGGATTTTTGCATATATTTAAACAATTCTATTTATGAAAAATGATTAAATATACTTTTGTAAATAAAATAAGTACATTGGGGAGCTAGAATGAAGTCTCAGGAGTTAAAACAACTTATCACTGCTGATCACTGTTGCAGAGGGCCTTGTTTTATTCCCAGCACTAATGTCAGGTGGTTCAAAATCTCATATAACTACATTTCCAATGCTCTAACTTCCTTTTCTGTACTGTGGTTGCTGTACTCACATGTGGATATGTACAAACAAAGACACAAAAACCTGAAAATACCTATTATATTTCTTTCTTTTAGAATTTAGTATATATATTATTTGTCATAATTCAGATAAATATATTTTCTGTAAACAATTTATTGATAGTGCATATACACTATGTAAGCAATTGTGTTGTAGTGTTATTTGCTGGATTGCTGTATAAAGGAACTCCTGGGGTTAACAAGACACACTCTACCTGTTAAAGAGTATATATTATATGGTGTACTCTTCTCTGTTTCTATACTGTCAATCTGTGAAAAGAAATTACTTATTTGATTTTATGTACAGTTTAAAAAAGCTGTAATAAGACTCTGAAAAGATAATTTTAAAGTTAATAATGTAATGGCAAGCTGCCTAGTGACAAAGTCTCATTTTATTTTACTTCTTGCAATTTGACACTAGAAGGAAGTTATATTAAATTATTAAAAAAAATAGCTTAAATGACAGTATTTTCAAGTACTTTGATGTTTGTGGATTCCCAGGACAACAATTCTCAAACATTTGATCATTTGTAGTTATAAGAACTGAATTTAAAACATCAAAATCAAGTATAATTGACATCATTATAATTAACATGTTTGAAACTAGAAGATAAGAAAAGGAACATATCAAAAATAACTACACAACAAGGTCCCTGCAGAACTTATTCTAACAACTTTAAATCATTTTTGTGTTCACGACAGGATTGTTTGTATTTCTGAGACTCTTCTGGGATAGAATTTTTAGTTTTAAAAGCTGTTTATTTGCAAAATTCCTTTAAATAATAACATATATGCACACTCCATGCATTGCATGATCGATGTTCTTAATGATGTGAACACAGGTCCATTTGCTTTTCTCTTTTCTGTTATTTCATTTGCTTTCATGTACTACATCCTGAAATTGAATAAACTTCCCATAGAATAGTCTGAATGGCAGTAACTTCCACAATTCCTGAAGGCCTTGAATGAAGTACATACTATGTTTTTTAGTTCTTCTTATAAGTCACTTCTGTCTAAATTTGAAAACACAGACACCTTTAACATCACTTTGATTTTTTTTCTCAGGCAAACATAAAAACAGTCGCTGAAAAATTACTAATGTTTCTCTCCTACCTTGAAAGCCACAATAAAATGGACCCAAAATATGTTTATTCAAGTGATTTCTCCTCCAAATGTATATGAGGATGCATGCCCATAATCATAGAATTCAGCAATCTGAGATAAAGCAAATACAAATTCAAGGTCAACAGGGTTATATTGTGAGACCCTATCTTTAATAAAAAAGGGGGCAGGGGAAGAAAAATTCTCAAATATTCATTCATATATATTAAATGCATGAAAAACACCATGCACACAGCACATATGACTTAACTTTTCTTAGTCTTACTTGTTTCTAGCCATTCCCAGTAATGATTATTGTCAAATGTACATGAGAAAGTAAAAAGACAAGAAAATGTATTTGCAGTTTGGCTACTAATGTCCCATATGCACTGCTGAATGTCTTAGCATAGGACCAGACTATCCCTAAGTAGCCCATTGTTCTGAGACAGAACACCTGGCGATCAGGCTTCCTTGGAAGCAGAACTGACATTTGCTCCTTCAACTCTGTTCCTATGTGTCTAAAAATTCCCGTCGGTTACCCTTTCTTACTTCCTTTCTTTGCTAGAAATATGATCACTAAATGCCATTTAATCGCAAGTTTTCCTGTGTATAAGATTCTCAGGTAATATTAAACAAAAATATAAATGTACAATCATATTATAAAGGCTAAATTACTACATTTATCACAAACTATTAAACAATTTATATATAGTAGACTAAATTTTATCTTCATTTTCACATTCCAATTTAAAATTACTTTATCAAAGATTGTAATTTTTTCTATACTCAAGTCATAAAAATTCAATAACTGTGACAGATTAATATAATAACATTTCAAAAATTTAAGCATTTTATCTATGCTGACTTGTGAAAATATGAATAGAATATATTCTTAATTATGATGTTAATGTATGAGTAGCAAATATAAAATTGCATTTTTAAAATAGTTTATTCAAAAAATTTTCAAATAACCAACTAATTCAAATTATTATATGTAATTTCACCTCAATTAAGAACAGGTTACTGTACCAATTTATCAATTCAATTTTTTATAAAATAATCCTATGTTGAGAAGACTGATTTGGAAAATGACAGGCAGTAGAAAACTTAGTGTGATGTAACATGCTTATAACATTTGTGTTTCTATAAGAAAGAGAAAGTGAATGCATGCTTCTAATTATCACTTCACCAATGAGCCTCTTCACACTGTGTTGATGCCCCATGAAGGAATGGATGGACAATGGACTCAGAGGTGAAGGGAGTGGAAGGAGAGGTGGAAGAAATGTGGTTGGAATGTAAATTAAATTTAGAAAACAAAAAAAAATGATTTAAAAAATATGAAGAGTATATTCCTTCATACTCTGTCTCCACAGAGAGGTTCAGTTCAATCTGGATATTATTTCAAAACAAAGTTAGTGTTAAGCAACTGAACCATGAATATATGTTATATTCATCAATCAATTTAGACTTTTTATTTTTTATTACACTTTTTATCTTTTTAAAAAACAAATCAAGCTTTTTTTTTATTATACATACCAATACAAGTTCCCACTCTCTCCCCTTCTCCAATTCCCTCCACATACCCTCCTACTTCACCCTCATCCAATCCTGAGAGTGGGTAAGGCAGATTGTTTTGTAGAAGGTCCAAAGTCCTTCCTACTATATATAGGCTGCACAAGGTATCATCCAAAGAGAATAGGTCGCGAAAAATCTAGTACATGCAGCAGTGATGAATCTTGGTGACACTGCCAGTAGCCCCCCAGTCTGCCCCAGCCATGAAGCTGTTAACCACATTCAGAGGGACAAGTTTGATCATATGCTTGTTCCTTCCAAGTCCGTCCAGAGTTTGTGATCTCCCATTTGCCACGTAGACTGTTTCAGTGGGTTTACCCCTCATGGTCTTGACCTCTTTGCTCATATTCTCATTCCTCCAATTCTTTTTTTTTTTTTTTTGGTTTTAAAATATATAATTTATTGGGTGTAAACCAGTCTTTTTTAAATTATTATTACAAGAAAAATTTACATTTACTCCCCTTGTTCCCGGCCCTCCCGCTCACCCCCTACCCCACCACCCTCCCCCTGCTTCCTTAAGATGGGGCAGGAT
>JAQHUG010000224.1:2267477-2293401 GCA_028555095.1 Dicrostonyx torquatus | reverse complement strand
GTATATATCCAAAGGATACTCAATTGTACCACAAGGACATGGTTCAACTTTGTTCATAGCAGTATTGTTTGTCATAGCCAGAAACTGGAAACAACCTAAATGCCCCTTGACTGAAAAATAGATTAGGACAATGTGGCACATTTACACAATGGAATACTCAGAGCAGAGAAAAGTAATGACCTCTTGAAATTTGCGGACAAGTAGAGCGTTCTAGAAAACATTATTATGAGAGAGTTTACCAAGAGCCAGAAAGACAAATATCATATGTACTCACACATATATGGATTTTATACATAAAACAAAGAAAACCAGCCTACAAATCACATTCACAAAGAACCTAGACAACAATCAGGACCCTAAGAAAGACATACATAGATCTAATCTACAAGGGACGTATAAAAAGATAAGATCTCCTTAATAATTTGGGAGCATGTGGACCATCAGAGAGGGCTGAAGGGAAGGGGAGAAGAGAGGAAAGCAGAGAAAAATGTATAGCTCAATAAAATCAGTAAAAAATAAATAATAACAATAAAAAGTATGAGTAATCAATAAACCTTTGAAGGTCTGATTGTTTCCTTCCCCCCCCCCCAATTACAGTTACCATGGTAAAAGTCCTATGACTCTCTGAGGAAGCATTGGAGAAAGTCTATTTGTAAAACTCTTAATTATTTCATCAAGGTCCTTTTTCAGGAGAACTTGGTAGTCCTGACATTGAAGGGACTATGTGTCTGCATACTTTCTCAATTTTGGAAATTGGTTCAAGAGATGAGATTTCCTTTTGCAATATCCAATGGATCTTTTATTTCCCCTCTTGATTGTTATTGTTTATATTTATACATAACAAGCAAATTCCATTAGGCTTCTTATCTATTTCATATCTGGAAATTCCATGGTTAATCAACAAGAACAAAAGGTCCATATGAGCCATGACACCATCAAATTCACATTGATGGTGTACTAACCATTATGTGTCTTGCCACTATGAACATTGTGTTGTCTATGCTAACCATTGTGATAACTATAATCACCTTGGTCTGGTGACTTATTCGGTGCTTCCACCTTGTTTGTGCTACTTCAGGCCCTGTAAAACCCATTGCACTTAGTCTATCAAACAGAAAAAGAGCATTCCCTCATGATTTTTCACCTTAGAGAATTAATGAAGTACATGTATTGCGGGTTCCCACCAGAGAAAGGTAGGTTTTACACAGCATACCCTCTCTTGTACTGACATTTTCATAAGTTTTAAAATCTCTTTATCAACTCAACACTAACTCAAGAGAAATCAGGGATCTCCAACTCCTTTTTCATAGGCCATCCTTTGATGCAAGCTTCAGCCAAACATTCAAACTTTCAACATTTTTTTTTTGCAAAAAAGTCCTAGTTTCAAAATTGAATATACCCTCTCCACATAGTAGGCCCATGTCAATAAACTCAAATTGAAGCAGTTTTTTTTTGTCTCCTCCAACATTAACCAACACCTTTAAAATCTATTTTCTCCTATATTCCTCAAAATAAATTAATTAGAAAACTCATTAAACTCTTCAGTGATACTGTGCACCTTTTCATGTGCTATATTTTCTATCTCCACTCTAGGAACCTGCTTAGCCTTAATTCTAGTTACAGATCTAGGGGCAACTATTTGTGGGACCTGGGTGTGATCAGTATTGTCTTAAAATGGAATTTCCTTCAGATAAAGTCACTTTATGTTTAGCAGGTGTTGGAGATTATTTTTCTCAGTCAAAGGCAAAAAGGGCAACATTCAAGGTGTGGAATGGGAGTACAGGTTCTGGTAATTGAGAAGAGACTACTTTCTCAGGTGAGATTAAACTCTGGAATATCTGAGGGCTCAGTGTTCTTAAATAAATAGATCCTTCCTCAAAGTCTATTGAATAAAGTTCTTTCTTTAAATTTCAAGTCTGGAACTTGATTTTTTGCTATAATTGAATCAACTTATAATGAGGTCTTTGGTTTGACTTTGCAACATGATCTCTATGACTGGTGAAGAAAAAGTTCTCTTCCAGGGAACAATTTAGAACTTTAGACTGCTTATGGACATCTGGAGCCAGTTAAGTTTATCTGAGTAAATTGCTGCCCTTCATCACATTTTGAGATACTAGGAGTTGGCTAATTTTTTTTCACAAAGCTTATTCTTTTCCTTTGTCAGTTTATCCAGCAATGCTAGGAGCAACTGACCAGCATCATCATTTTACTTGATTTTTCACAAATTGACAAAATATTTTTATAGAGTCAACAAATCCATTGCCTCTCATAATTTGTAGATCAGGATAACCATATACATTCATTCCTTAATATTTATAAAATAATTTATACCATGGACTTTTAGTTTTATCCATGCTTTCCACAGACGCTTCAATAACTGGAGACTGTTGAAATAGGGAGTTTGCTTGCTGGTTCCCAGCCATGTGGCTCTCTTAGACCTGAAATAATCACACAAAAACTATATTATTTAAAACTCTGCTTGGCCCATTAGCTCTAATGTCTTATTGGCTAACTCTTACATATTAATTTAACCCTTCATTAACACAGGTTAATGTTCATATGATCATGAGGTTGTGGCTTACGAGCAAAGGTTCAATATGTCTATCTCTGGTGGCGGCTTCATGGAGTCTCTCTCTCCACCTTCCTTTTCCCAGCATTTAGTCCAGTTTCCCTTGCCTAACTAAGATCTACCCTGTCAACAGGCCAAGGTAGTTTCTTTATTCATTAACCAATAAAAAATAAAAACACAAAGGCAGAAGGACCTTCCACACCAGGAGACATTTCAGCAACTATATATGTGAACAAATTTGAAAACTTTATCCAGCAACATGGATTTTAGTTAATTCCAGATGTACACGTGTTGATAAACAAAACTATCACAGACTACATCTCCAAAATGTTGAAATTTCCCCCTCAGTAGCTACCAGTTGCCAATAGAAACTCTAGAACTTGATCCCTTTTTTATCAATGCAAGGAGGCTTTTTGTTGTTGTTGTTGTTGTGTGTAGCTCATGTGTATGTAGCAACAGCAACTACAAGTACATATGTGCAGGGTTTGTTTTCTGTAGAGGAAATATTGTTCCTCTGCATAATATTATTCCTTTTACTCTTATATTCCTTCTACTCCCTTTTCTGTGACGAACCCTGAACCTGTGTAGTAGTGTATTATAGATGCCCTATTTATAGTTTACCATTCCATCATCTTTTAGTCTCTGAATTTTAACTCTCTTCTGAACAGATAAAATTTCTCATGAAGATTAAGAAAGAACTTTATTAATCTATGGATATAAACATAAGTATTTAGGGGATATCTACTATTGGAGAAGATTCATTATGTATGTAATATGGGAATATGATAGCTTATATCATAGGCAATCAAAGGAAAGACCCAGTGTGAGGTGTTGGTTGCCACCATTTGTACTCATGGTTATCTGTGTCTCAAAGATCACACCCAGACACAAACCTTAGGCGATACTGACATTACTCATGGTTACCTTCCAGAATTTGACTGTTAGATAATATTACTAAAGCTATTATCTCCTTAAATTGTAGAATATAGAAAAACCAAGTTACTGATAAGATAAAATGTTCTTTCCAAATTGCAAGTTTTCATACTGTCAGAGGATGCTACTCATGCTACTAGAGGAGAAAAGTAATCAACACTATTAACCAAGATGTAAGTTATGTGAGCTACACTCACGACTAGCATTTACCAATAGGCCTGCTGGTGCAATATTGTCAAGAATATTTTGGTAGTACTAATAATTACCAGATTGTATCAAAGTCATACTGTATAAAACGAAACTCATACTTATACCCTTAACAAGTCCAAGAAATGTTGACCAATGGAATCGAATTGAAGACCTGGATATTAATCCACACTTCTACGAACAAAGACAAAGAAGCAAAAATCATACAATGGAAAAAAGAAACAATCTTCAACAAATGGTTGTGGCATAAATGGACATCAACCTGTAGAAGAATGAAAACAGATCCATATGTGTCACTATGCACAAAACTCAAGTCCAAGTGGATCAAATGCCTCAATATCACTCTGACCACACTGAACCTGATAGAGGAGAAAGTTGGAAGTGGGATGTAATGCATGGGCACAGTAAACTACTTCTTAAATATAATCCCAGGGGCACAGACAATACGAGCAACAATGAATAAATGGAACCTCCTGAAACTGAGAAGCTGCTGTAGAGCAAAGGACACAGTCAATAAGACAAAAAGGCAATACTCACTTTTATGATATAAATATTCAGATGAATTTTCTTGTTATTCTTACCTTCTTATTATATTTTGACCATTTAACAGGCTATTTGTCTGCTTTGTTACAGGCAAGGTTGCAGGCAGCCTAGGTTGCTAAGGTCAACACAAGTTGACTATAGTCGTTGTGAGCATTTTAGTCTCCACTGAGATTATTCAGCTCAATCTCATAGTTAACGTTCAGCTTCTAGTTTATCTTAGTCCAAAATGCTTTGCAGACTCTTTGGAACAATGCGTCATTTACATATTTTTGCCACAGTATAATTAAAGACCATGATTATAAGAGTATAGCAGAAGGCGAAATTATTAATTTCCTGACCTGAGGCCATGGTCCTTCTAAACAAGTTAGAAGAACTTTGTGGTTGACCAAAGCAGAATAATACTCAAGAAAAAATAAAACCTCAACTTGGATAATGACATGCTGTGTTTGCCCGAGTTTTAAAAATGCAAATATGTAAAAAATAAAGTGTTTGCATGTGTATATATTCTGTGTGAATTTACACACATCGAGAGCACATGACTGGAATAAAAAATGCTTAGGGCAATCAACTTCAGAGATACTTAAATATAAAAAAGAGAAAAATGCCTAGAACTGTGTTCTTTTATTTTAGCTATCCTGTAGCTTTTAAAACTTTGTACACTTGCATGTTTAAGGTATTAAAATATATTTTTATTTTTTGAAAACTAGATAGAAAGAGAAATAGTGTGAATACTGAGCTGAAATATCTTAGAGGTAATAATCAATGTTTCACATGAGACATAAAAATAATGACTAATTTTAATAGAAGCAATGCTATATATATTCTCTTTAAATATTAATATTCTCTTCATGGCTAAGTCTCAGATATCCATTACAGAAGAAATTGTCATTGATGATGGATAAAGAAAAATTATTTACTCTATTACAGGCATTGCTAATTATCGCAAGGTATTTAATAATGACTATATGACATGAAAATACCTTTAGAATACTAATGTGTTCATTATAAAGTTAGAAATAATTTTATTGCACACATTACAATGTGTATTCGAGAAGACTAATTCGAACGATCTCAATTATTGTTATCCTGTTTGTAGTAAATTTCCAATTTAAACATAAAAATAAAAATTATGTTATTTCAAGTTCAAAATGTGAAACAATTATATTGGCATTCCTTCCACTGTTTTCTCAAATCCTGCATCCACTTTCAAAAAGAAAAAATACTCAACTTTTAATAGTATTTTTAATAGAAATTAGTCACCCTGGATTTTAGTTTAGCATGAATGTAAAATGCCAGGGGTGGTAGGAATCCATTAACTCTTCTACAGATTGTTTCAGCCAACACTTACAGAACATAGCTCATTCTTAACTGGAAGACTGAATGCAAATATGTCACAAGAGTAACTGCGACTTTTAACAATAACAATTGCAAGAAATGAATTTTTGATGTTGTGGCTAGATGGCTCAGCTTATAAAGGTGCTTGGTGTCAAGAAAAAGAGTCGCAACTAAGAATACTTCCTACTCTCTTAGAAGACCAGAGTTCAGTTCCCTGAACCCATACTAGTCATGTCATAACCACCTACACTGCTTCTCTGGATCTTATTCTGGCTTCAGAAAGGACCTGTACACATGTTGCAAATGTGCACACACACACACACACACACACACACACACACACACACACATACACATATGCTTGCGTGCACACAGAGACACACTAATAAAATAAAACTTGGGGCTTAGAAGATGGCTCAGTGATTTAGAGCATTTGCTCTTGTAGATGACCCAGGTTCAATTGCCAACACCCAAAGATTGCACAGTCATACATATGCTGTCCAATTCCAGGGTATCTGATGTCTTGTTATGGATGCTATAGCAGTCACTCACATATACCTGTATGAATGTATATGTATATGCCTGCATGAATGCCAAGCAACATACATACAAAATAAACCTACACACTTAAAAAATAAAATATAAAGTAAATTTTGTCAAGTATATATGAACTGCAAGATGACTCAGTAGGGTAAAATACCTGCTGCTAAGTTTGTTAACCTGAGCTAGATCCCTGTGCCTACATGTTAAAAGAAAGAATCAACTTCTGGAAGTTCTTCTCTGACATACAGATGATATCAATACATATGCACTCACACACACAATAAATAAATATAAATGAATAAACAAATATTTGATAAAAAGTTAGGATAGGCTATGTTTTAAACTTCTTATGTTTCCTCTTTTGCATATTTATTTATATGAATTATATGTCCAATATACATTTTATATTCAATTTTGAATCTAATAACAGATTCCCTTAAGTAAGCATGCAATGATACAATATATTTTATGTTATTTTAATTAATTTAATTAATTTTTTATTTATTTTTATTGAGCTCTCCATTTTTCTCTGCTCCCCTCCCTGCCTCTCCCCTTCTTTTCAACCCTCTCTCAAGGTCCTCATGCTCCAAATTTACTCAGAAGATCACATCTTTTTATACTTCCCATGTAGATTAGATCTATGTATGTCTCTCTTAGAGTCCTAATTGTTGTCTAGGTACTCTGGGATTGTGATTTGTGGAATGGTTTTCTTTGCTTTCTGTTTAAAAACCACTTATGACTACATGTGATACTTGTCTTAAATGATTGCATATATGGAGAAATGCTCAAAACAACATTTGCTAGTTTCACAATAGCTTCATTTTGATTTAGGATAACTTTATTAATTATATAGTTTTCTCAGATATGTACACTCCTATCCTTTATTATAACTATCTTAAATTGACATCCTAAATCTGTCTTGATTAATTAACACAAAGCATGCCATAATTAATGAATTTATTATTATTATTTTCTAATTGTTTAATTTTGAGTTAAAGCCTCTCTTGTGCTTAAAAATCCCACTTGAATAACGATCCTTTAGGCATGTTTAACCTAGGTGAGGAAAAAACCCATAGGACTGGTAATTGTCTATAGATTGATGTAAGATTGTATCAATGTTTGATGTGTATAATTTTAGTATGTACAGATTTTGAGCTTTATTTTTTTTTTAAAAAAAAATGAGTTCAACTTAACAATAACCAAAAAAAGAATCCCACCCCAGACACGACACCATATTTAATTTTCATGGATTCTTAGACCTGTGCTGTAAACATTTATCAGATTTGGTTTTGTCTTACTGACTTTGATGAGCTTGGTCTTTAATTGGAGACTTATTCGTTGCTCTTATTATGATTGGCTAGGGTTATGAGCAGTGATTGAATTTATGTAAAAGATACAATTATACACCTTTTATATTTTATATAAAATACATTAGAGTATTAACATGGGGCTCCTTTGTGTGCAAAGACCATCACCCTTTCTATCAATTTGATTTGGTTTGATTTATTACATTGGCTGAGTTACACAGCAATTTCACATCCAATACTTACCAACTGGTGCGTTGGGGCAGGGTGAATCAAGTCTTTCTATGACCACGTGGCATGGTGTGGCCATGGAAAATTTTCATTCTCCCTTCTCTTCTCTGCATCAGCCATACTGAGTGACTTCTGCCTAGGTAATCACCCTTTTACAACCCAAAAGACTATAAAGGATTCCAGGGTCTCCTCCTCCCTGTTTTTTTTTTTTTTTTTTTTTTTTTTAATCCCTTTTGTGTGAAAGGCTTCCAGATTGCTTGCCAAGTCACTGTAGTGCCAAAGCGATTTCGGCCTTCCGGTTTAGGGACAGTCCCTGCCCCTTGGAATTCATCTGTGTGAGAGACATCCTGCACAAGGATACTCCAGCTCCCCAATATTTTGGCCCCAAACTATCTCCGGGACGCTCCACCATAATCTTTTGTCTCCGGATAACGGCTTACGAATGGGTATTTGTTGAGACCAAGTTCGGTCCCCAGACACCCTTATGGTTTCTTCTGAAATTAATCCAAATTGGGGCTGTCCAAATACATCATTGAGGTTTATGAGGAAGCATTGCACTCCTGTCTCCTTCCCCCTTTCGCTCTTTCTCTCTGTCATCCTCTTCCCTGCTTTTTTGCCTTTCTCTCATGTCTTTGATCCAAGATAACCTTTAGCTAATTTGTTCTCCCAGTTTCCCTGATGCATTAGCTTTGCTGTTTTTCTGTTTTCTTTTATTAGCACACCTTGTCATAGCCCACTGAAGAGTGCTCATTTTCCCTTTCCTCACCAGACTTTCCTGGCATCTAGCCTGGCTGTGTGGGTATTCTTCCTGCAGCAATCCATTCCCTTTGCCATTTCTGAAATGCATGCTCTTCCACCGAACCATGCTACAATTCTATCTGACCTACCCTAAATTGTAAATGTCTCCCTTTTCCATTTGTTACAGCATGCAAAAATAAAAAAATAAACTTAAAAAAAGCCGGAGACACTGACACAGTATGCTTCATGACAAGCTCATGACTGTTCACTCCCCTCCTTTAGCTCCAGCCTGCTTTTTTCTCCACACCATCTCTGGCTCTTGTCACCTTAGGTTCTGCGCCTTCCTGGCTTTCTCTTGCCTTGTGGTTAGACTGCGGACCCCCTGTGCTCTCTCTAGTCTCCACCTGCAATTCTGCAGCTCGCTCTCTTTCTGTTAAAACATCCTGTACTTTGTGTGTATGGATGAAAATGTATAAATGTGTGACCATAGTACACCTGCTTCTAACGTGTCTTTTGGATGCCTGGATTTGCGTGTTATATGTCTTTTGGTTATTGCTCAGATGATTATTACAGCTAGCTGCCCAAGTTTGAGATTTGCCTCTGGGCTTTGCTGAATCTGATATGATATCAGATCAAGTTATTTCTTTCTAGCTTATTGTAAAGAAAAGAAAAAAGACAATGAATAGGGTATGGAAAATATGTAGAAAAAGTTAATTTAAACTGATAATTCCAAATTTAAACTGTTCTAGAAAACAGTATGTAGAAAGTCCCCATTTTGGTAAATAAAGAAATCATATGACTTCACTGCCATTTTGGATATAGGTAACCACGTGGAGATTTTAGATTTCTAAATTATTATGGTTCTGTATGATAATTCCTATCTTGTCCCAAAAGAAAGGTTTATGAAAGATAGGATTTGAAACAATGCTAGTTTACTGAAGTAATAAAGCTGTACTCCATACTTTCATGTACAGGGATGCATATTGCTGGCAATCTTATTTTGTAACTTAGGAGTGAACCCCGTTGATACTGATTTTAAAAAAACAATAAATTGTTTACAATGTTAACTTGGTCTCAAGACTGTGGCTAAAAATATTCCTTCTAATCTTCTTGCTTTGACCAACATAGGTAATCTGCAACTTATTGTGGGAACTCTGTGCCTAGATTTAGCTCACTAGTTAAACATTTGTCCAATTAAGATGCACTTAACAGATAATTACATCCGGATCCTCAAACACTTCAGAGATCTGAGAATACGACATTTCCATAGAAACAGAGACATGCCAACTCCTAGCAGCATCCTGTTCCTCCTCAGAGGAATAAAAAAGAACTTCCACCTGGACGCTTATTTTAAATGTGGCAAAGCCAGCCATGTAGCAAAAACTGCATCATACTTTACTAGTGCCAAGACTGTGCCCAGACTGAACAACCAGACACTGGGGGATCGGTTGTGCCAATGGCCAAATCAGGGTGAGTCACTTTCCTCAATTTTCTACCCCACAGGAAAGTCTGTCAGTTCTAGGCTTTGCAGTTGAAGAGGAATACTTTTTCTGGGATTTTTGTGCTGAACGACCACAGAGAGACTTTAAATTGCTCCCTAGATAGCTGGAATGCAGTCGCACGTCTGCTAAACCTATCCTTATCAGGTCTGATGGTGTTTCATTTCTAGGGTACTGACAGCTTTGCCAGTTTAAAGCTCTACCCCAGAAACCCAAGAGTTCAAACACTTTGGTAGTTCATTAGTTAAGTTTCCTGCTAAAAGTACAGACAGGTGTGCCTCACTCATAGGCTTCATAGTACAGGATAAAGAGGTTTCAAATGTAAATTCAGAGGTTTAGGGTTTTCACATTGATAAATAGAGTTTTTGTAAACTGACAGAGCAATGAGGATTCTGAGGATTTTACTGGTCCCAACTTTTCAGTCACATTTGACAAATCTCTGCTGAAATGCAAACTCCTCCCTCTCTAAAACAGGTTAACTTTAGAAAGTGTATAGAAACCTGTAAGCGCATTCAAATACCTCGTCTTTCGGATGCTTATCCTCTTTTGTTCAGTGACTTTACACTTAAAATTGTTTATGCCTTTTAACCCAAAACCATAGCCTTTTGCTATGACACCATGATATAAATCTGTTACTGCTGTTTTTAAGGTATCTACAGGATCCTGGGGAAAGTTCTGTTACTGTACCAAGAAATATGGTCTGATAGAAATGAATAGTCTTCATAGCTCCTCTTTGACCCTACCCATTTTTTAAAATGTATTTTGCAAGCTCAGTCCTCTTGCCTAGGACAAACACAAACCTTGGGTGTGGTGCTACATAGGCATCAGCCCCTACACCAGCTTTGATGACATCAGATGGGATGAACACATTCCGCACTTCCAAGGAGGCAGCAGACTTGATGGCTCATCAACCTGCTTCTTCAAGGAATAGATGCCTGAGCTCTCTAGGGATGGCAGCTATCTGAATGCTTCTTCATCCATACCACCCACTGAACATGGGCCCATTGTTTCCTGGTTATCCCCACCTCACATCTTCCCTTGCCAGCCAGAAGTAGCTAGACTTAAATCTGTGCCCATATACACCAAAACGTTTAGGATATTGTGAAACTCCACACAGTCGTACTCATTCTATTCCAGACATCATCCTTGAGAAAGTCTGTTATTAGCAGCTCCTCCCCTGGAACTGCTCGAGAGCAGCTACAGGCTGTTTAAGACATGGCCCAAATATCTGTCACCTGTTCTCTTGCCTTCCACAGAATCACCCAGGAGTGCTCTGCTTTATTTTGTTGTATTGTTAGTTCTGGATTTATTAATTGATTTTTATTTCATTTATTGCATCAACAGAGGAACCCAATAACCAGGGATCCAATACTTATGACTTTCTACATTTTTTGAAGAGTGTTACTGTGTTAATCCAACTTCTTATATCTGTCACAAAATCCTGGACCAATGTACTTTAAGAAAGAAGGAATTATTGATGGTCACAGTTTCTCAGGTTTTATTTTACCATGGTGGAAGTATTTGACATACCAGTGGTCCTTACCAGATTATTGGATCCACTAGCAAGGAGATTAAAGTATTGTGCTGGTGTTTTTTTCTTTTCTCCTCTTTTATTTCACTAGTGGCCCTACTCTGTAATATAATGTTCTATCGTAGTGATATTTCATTGGTATTTTAATAAATAAAGCTTTTATGAAGATCAGAAAGTAAAACAAATACCGTAGTCAAGTCTGCAGGCCAGACAGTGGTGCACACACCTTTAAACCAAGTAACCACACTAGTTTGTAATAGAAATCTGACAGTAGTGATGCATGCCTCAAATTCCAGCTCTAGAAAAGATTATAAAAATGGGAGGAGAGAGCTCACACACAGTCTCATTCTGAAAATTTCTAGAGGCAGGATCGCCATTTCATACTGAGGTAGAGGTAAGTGCCAGTGGCTGGCTGTTCTGGTTTTCGGAACTTCGGGTTGAAACACAATATTTGTCTCTAGGATTTTATTAATTGTACTTTGCCCCATCTGAAGGGAGGTGTTTCCTTACATGCAGACCTATGCGAAAAGTTCTGCAAGTATTCAGTGATGTGCTTCTCCAGTTCTCTAGGTACATCTCAGTCTAGTCAAAGAATGACCACAAGGCTGTATGTATTCCATACCTAATAATTCAGGAGTTACACTCCCTGCCCCAGAGGATAAAATATCTACATAAATTATTTAAATTATTCTTAGAAATTATTTTTATTTTATTTTATTTTTTATATTGTTAAAAGTAAAATTTATATTTACTCCCCTTGTTCCCGACCCTCCCGCTCCCCCACTACCCCACCGCTCTCCTCTCCTTCCTTAAGATGGGGCAGGATACCCTTCCCTATGGGAAGCCCAAGGCCCTCCCCCCTCCATCTCGGTCTAAGAAGATGTGCATTCATATAGAATAGGTTCCCAAAAAGTCAATACATGCAGAAGAGATAGGTCCCAGTGCCATCATCGTTGGCCTCTCAGCCAGTAACCACTGGCAGTCACATTCATAGAGTCCAGTTAGGTCATTTGCTCATTCAGTCTTGGTCCAGCTGGATTTGATGAGCTCCCAGTAGATAGAGCCCACTGTCTCTGTTGGTGGGCCAGTCCCTCACAGTCCTGACTTCCTTGTTCATTTTCTCCCTCCTTCTGCTCTTCTACTGGACCTTGGTAGCTCAATCCCAATTCTGATGTGAATGTGGGTCTCTGGCTCTATCTCCATCCATCATGCGAAATTTCTACGGTGACGATTAAGATATTCCCATAGTATCTCAGATTTCTGCTACCGCATAGGGTAATTGACTGATAGGGAAAGACCCTTCCTCATAGCTTTGTTCTATTTATTCTGCTCATAATATGGGACAAGTTCAGTTCAGGCACCCACTCCAAAATCGTCAGACAAAAGTGGGAAGCACGGGTGTGGGGATGGGGGTTTGGGCTGCGATTGGGGGAGGGGGTAGGTGAAAGGGAGGGGGGTAGAAGGGAGAAAGGAGGAACCTGGGAGAGCCTGGGGTTGTGGGAGGGTAGAGATGGAGGAAGGGTGGTTATTACAGAAGGGAATAAGATATCTACATTAACGGGAGTCTTTTTAAGATTTGCAAGAGACTTGTCTCTTGAGGAGATCCCAGGCATTCATAGGGATGTCCCAGCTAGGTACTTGGGCAGCAGAGGAGTGGGTGCCTGAACTGAACTTGTCCCATTCTTAGAGATTATTAATTTCTTCTACCACAGTTATTTTTCCAATAATTTTAGAGATTAATTTCAGAGTTTTCTATTTTTGGTTGTAAATCTTTTGTTCTTGAGATGTTCAAGCTTCTCTCTTGAAATTGCTTTCTATTAACATCCTTGCTCTTCTTACTTGTTTGTCTGTTTCATTGGCTGTCATACTTTCTCTCACTCCACAAGGTGTTGGAAATATCTTCTATGTTTTCTGTTCTAGCTGTTCAGTCATCTACTTCTGCAAGAGCCACAATGTTTGCTTTTTGGAGAATGATATTCCAAACTGTGCTACGCATAGGTGCATTAATATGATTTGAGCCTCTGAGGACACTCTTATCGCTAACTTTTAGCAGTTTTAGGATCAGTTGGATGATGAGACTCTTAAAAGCATGTTTTTTAAAGAAGTAGAAGAATAATGTAAGGTAATGTTTGCTATGAATGTGTAAGGAAGCTCTCTCTATCTCAACAGATTAAAAGATTTAGTCTGTATTAGTCAGGGTATCTACAGGAGCAGAATAAATAGAACAAAGCTATAATTCAAAGAGAGAAAAGTGATATTTCAAATGTTAAATAAAAATTTAATATATCAAATTTATTGACATTTCAAGTTTCAACAAATTAACAATTATATTGGTAAATGATATAAAAAATATATAGTCCAATAATGGTTATCAGTACACTGGAATATATGTTCTACTCAACAACAGGGGAAGGTGAACAGCCAAAATAAAACAAAACAAAATAATGTTATAAAACAGCTTTCTCCTAACCCCACAGTGCATCTTTGCACTTACCAAAAGGTAACTACTTTGAGGAAGGGTCTTTCCCTATCAGTCAATTACCCTATGTGGTAGCAGAAAGCTGAGATACCCATACGTGTTTTAGGGAATTTTGTCTACTTTTATGGAAGTGCTACATATGTGCAGTGTGCAAAGAGATCAGAAGAGGCCATCAGATTTTCAGGAAATGGAGTTACAAATGGTTGTGAGCCACCATATTGGTGCTGGGAAATAAATCAAGGTTCTCTGTAACAGGAGTGAGTACAATTAACCACTGAACCATTTTTATAGTCGCATTTTTTCTATTTTTTTGTGTGTGAAGAATGTTAGTAGTGATTTGATGATTAATGAATCTTTAAATCAGGTTAGATAGTTTAGATATTTTAGAATATTAAATCTTCCAACATATGGTTATAGAAGATTTTCCCATTTTTGACATTATAACTACTTTTCAACAGTATTCTGTCATTGAAGAGGTATTTCAGATTTTCAATAAAATTTATAACTAAATATTTTTCTTACAGCTTTGGATTTTCTCCCATAATTACTTTATAGTAACTCAATGATTAGTATATGAAATGTAGTATATTTTATAGGGTTATTTGCATAATGAAAATTTGTTGAATATTGATAACCATTTGATTGTGTCTACTATGTTCAGTACATATAATCATATAAAAACAACAAATCAAACAAGTTGTTGAATCCATGCAGAAACAATTTAAAGCATTTTTGAATGAGAAATAGGTTTTCAAAGAATTAAAAATTATATTGAATGAAATGACAGTGGGGGCTGGAAATGCTTCACAGTGGTTAGGAGCTCATAGTGCACATGCAAAAGATATGGGTTTAATCCCAGTATCCACATCAGGTGGATCACACTGCTGTAGCTGCATTACCAGGGGATGTAACATTCTTTGGCCGCTGTAGCCACCTGCAACACAGAGAACTCATTGACATACATACATACATACATATATACATAATACATACATACAAACAAATATATTTATATATATATATAATTAATGTTTTAGAAGTTAAAATTTAAAAAATAGTGATGATGGAAACACAATATATCAAACTTCAGAGATACAGAAAATGTAACTTTTAGTAGATGATTGTAAATTTTGGTTATTGTGGTTTGTTTGATTGCTGTGTTTTCTTTTTCTCTTTGATTTGTGTGTGATTTTGCTTAGGTTTTTATTTTGTTTTGAGAGAAAAAACATATAAAATGTTTTTTGGAATTCTGGGAAGAATTATGAAAAGAAAACAATATAATGAGAGTATGTCATATGAACATATTTAAAAACCTACAAACTTGTAGCATATTTCTGATGCAGATCATAATATAAAGTGTTACTACTGCATATAAAGTTGATATAAACATACAAACTATTACTAATAGTAATGTAAGTGAATACATAAAACAAAAGAGAAGAGAATTTAAAACAAGAGAAAATAAATAAAAGCAAATATTAAATTTCCAAGATCTTGAAAAAAACAAGAACTTAATACACAATTGATAGAAAAATAATAAACTTTAGATAATAAATAATCAAAATAAAAAATGAAACATTTCTAAATAGCAATCAAAAATTATATAAGAATGAATAAAAACAATCACATAAATGAATAGAAAGAGTGTTGCAAAGGGTTATATTAGTATAAGTATTACAGAGGAGCTTTCTGGTTTCCATGACTAAGATAAGAACAAACTGTGTTGGATATTTCCCCCCACCCCACAAAAGACTTTTTTTCGTTTTCTCTCCTTTTTTAAAAGAAAAATGTTGATTTTTATTGAGCTCTACATTTTTCTCTGCTCCTCCTCTCCCTGCCTCTCCCCTCCCCTGCAACTCTCCCCCATGCTCCCCATGTGTTTCATTGCCTGAGAATTAAAAATGCTGAGGTATAGAAGTCCTGTCCTAGATACAAGAGAACATCACCCTTCTTGACCTTAACCAATGGAACAAATGGGCCTTAGTTAGTCTTAGATAAACTCATAAAAGATGTGTTTCAATTTGAAAAGATATCATCTTCTTAATACAGATTGACCAAATTGTCACAAAATATGTTTCTTTAGCTTTCACATATATAAGCAAAAACTGGTTGCAGAGCTGTATGCCTCTGCCATTTCATTTGATAGGTATACTAACATTTATAGCCAAAGTATATTAGTGGTATAAAAAATTATATATTTGAAATTTCATTAAATGTAAAATGAAACAGAAAGGTACATTTTTTTCTATTATGCTATATTTAAAGTGTCTTTTGTACAAATCATGAGACTCATATTGATAATACTGTATAGGACAGACATAGATCATTTTAATCTTGGCAAAATATGTTTTCTCTTGGATAAAATTGACATTCATTCTAATGAATACACTTCTTATTTTATACATTTTTATATTTACTCTCCAGTAATCTGAAGGCCACATGGATGTTGTACCTTAATGAAACATATACACATTTTTAACTGAAGTATAATTCATAATTTTTAAATATGTGTTTTAATTTTATTCTTTGCAACAAGTATTTCTTGTGTTTTTATTTGTTTTACTAATTATTAATCTTTTAACACATTGCCACTTGCAAGTTTGTGATTAGGTATTTTTGTAGAAATTTAGCCACATCAGATGTGATTGAATCTGAAGTTCTGTAGAGAAATTTGTCTTCTGTTACTTCTGTACTTATGCAATAAAACCTTTAGAATAGACCTTGAATAAGGATTTTATTGTTTATTATTCCTTTCACTTTATTAAAAATAGATTTGTTTCTAACTAATATGTCATATTATGGTTTCACTCCCCTTTTGTCTCTCATATGAAAGAATGGACATCTAGAAGATTATATGTATAAGATTATAAATAAATATATATTATATGATATTGTATATATGCAAAAAGATAAAACAAAAATTATCATATTAGAGTTGGGCAAAAACAAAGAAACAGAAGGAAAACAGATCAAGAGATGGTACAAAAACCAGAAAACCACTCATTTTCACACTCAGGAAAACCTTAAAAACAATAAATTTGAAGAAATAACACATAGGTTGAGGACTTTGTGGAGACTCTTAAAGGCCTGTACATGATGCTGCACTTTTGTGAGCTCATGTTGAATTAGAGGGCATTGTCTTTAGTCCTCAATCCCATCTGTCTTTTTTTTTTTTTTTAATCTCCTTCAGTAGAGGTTCCCTGAGCTTTGAAGGAGGGATTTAAAGGAGAAAAACCAGTTTAGGACTGAGTGTCTAGAGGACTCTCACTCTCTATATAATTTCTGGTCTTAGGTCTCTGAATTTGTTTCCTTCTGCTGCAGATTGAAGCATCTCAGGTGATGGCTAAGAAAGATTGTTGAAATTTATCTTTCTGTTGGCATAGCTATAATCAATGTTGAATTAATTTTTATTGTCAAATATAATTACCCTTTTTCACTGACATTTAATTTCAGTATTTTAAAAATGAGACTTAACATGTATTTTATTTTTAAGACACTTATGTCTTATAGGGGAAAACGTTGAAGATATATAAAATAGTTAGGGGGCGGGCACATAATTTTTGTATTATTTCAATGACAACTGTTGAAACATAATTATGCATTTCAAAGTGTGTAGACTACCTGTGCAAAGCTTGAAAATTATGATTTCAGAATTCTATTATAAAATACATGTTTCTTCTCCTCGTTGACATTAGTCTTTGTTTCCCAAGCAGCTCTGGAAGGATTCTTCTTGATTTTCTATTAGGATATGAGTATTTTCAATGTCAGTACTGAAGAAAATGGTTTTCATCAAACATTAATCTTTGCATCGTGTACACATCTTTCATTTCTTACTAAACGCTTACTTACATGCTTAAGATCACTGAATTCTATTTTACAATGAAGTGTTAAATATGAGATATTTAAATGAATATATGACCAAATAAAATGAAGAAAAACTGACCTTCATTGTGAAGAAATTGTTTGATCATTATGAGTAATTCCTTTATTCCTTTATGATACATTTTAGTACTTTCGGTATATGACACATACATCAAATGTATTCTAATTATTCACATGATATCCTGCCCGCTTTGCAAACTGAACTTATATGTTAACCTTTATAATATTTTTTTTATATTTTAGTTACTTATGATGCTTTAAAGTTATATGACAAGGGGGTAACTGCTTTCTTTATTCTTAGTTTCTTAAGACAAAATTCAAGAGTATTACTCCACCATCAGTTTAAGACTTTTGGTATGTATTGTTAAATGTTAAAAATAAATGCATTATAACGGCAACCTATGGTGGAAATAATTGAAAGTTGTTGTCTACTTGGACAACATTTGGAACACCAGATTGGAGTTGTTAATAATAGTTCTTAAACAGAGTGTGTTATTGAAATATCATGACAAATAAATTCATGAATATCAAAGCTGATCTAATCTTTTTCTGTACAATTTTATGATAATTTTAAATATTTTCTGCCATCATTACATTACCTGGGACAACATATCTTCAATTATTAAGCACCAAATTTCAACTCATTAATTTTACTCCCATTAACTTGTATTAAGAAACAGTACTCCTTAATGTAGAGCTTGTATTCCGTATCTTGAAATTTAATCAGTTTTTGATTTACTATTTTAGAAAATGATGCTTGAAAGACCCCCAGAAAGTTGCTGCAATGGCTAAGAACTGCATGCAAAAAAGGAAATCAAATTGACTTCTCATATCATACAGAATCAAATCTTGATAATGTTTTAAACCTCTGTTCTTCATGGTGTCTCAAGAAGCACATTGGCACTTTATAACACCAGCCAAGGTGCATTTTTGTTTTCTGGTAGGAGACATTTTGAACAAATACTACCAATATCCTATGTGGCTTAGTTCAGCTCTCAACTCTCATTTCTGTCTTGTATATCTGAATATACTGTACCAAAATCTGCCTATTTTATGAGGGACCAATGTCTCTCAAAACATGAGGTCATCCTCAGTTGAGTTACACATGGGGAAGGTTGTCATATCAAAAATTGCTTATTCCCCAGCCTGACTTACCAAAACTCCAAATTGTCATAGCGGCATATATCATAGACTCATTCAGTTTTTCTCAATGTGTGGTCACTAGTCCTATGACTCATACGTATCTTTCCTGTCAAGGGTCACATAATTAACCCTTGGTCTTCTTATAGCTGTATAAAAACCTGGGCAGACGTAGCCCATTCTCTCTTCTATGGAACAAAATTTTTTCAGAAGCACATGACCCTTCTTTGTCACCTACATTGATTATGCTGACAAGAATGAACCACAGCACAAATGGTTTAGTGAAACTCCATTTTGAATAATAAAAGTCTTTCCTCTCTTACAAATATGAGAATTTTTGTCTTGAATATCTTTGGTGAAGAGAATAAAGATATAAACAATATTTTTGACCTTATTATGTCATAATACTTGTGTTTGTTTGAAAACGCTATCATTTGTCATATGAAATGGTAGAAGTTGAGCCCGGCAGTGGTGGCGCATGCCTTTAATCCCAGCACACGGGAGGCAGAGGCAGGTGGATCTTCCTGAGTTCAAGACCAGCCTGGTCTGCAAGAGCTAGTTACAGGACAGGCTCCAAAGCTACAGAGGAACCCTGTCTGGAAAAACCAAAAACAAACAAACAAAACAAAACCCCAAAGGGTAAAAGTTGAAATGGTTATTCTCATACCATGGCATGAATTGCCCCCAAGGAAGTTATCTTTCAACTCAGGAAAATTAGCACTTTTATATGATCTAGTCATGTGTCTATGCCTGTGTGTGTACCAGTTTCTAACTATACCTATCATCTCTCAAACATCAATTTATATTTCTATTGTCCCATGTTCTATTTACTTTTGTCAAAGAATGCAGGAGAATGAATAATATTCAAAAGAAAACTATAAAGAAAATTAATAAACATATATCCATTTTGTGTGACTTTTATGTATTTATTTGGGTTTGAGGAAAACAAAAATGATCAGTATGGAAAATTACCTCAGAGAAATATAATGCCTGTAAAAGTTATTGTAAAAGACCAATAGCTTTATGGCATATTTGGGGGGATCTTTGCTCATGTTTTCTTCATGATTAATATTATGTCCTTCTTAGAAAGTGAACATATTTTGTCATCACCCTTCACTAAGGAGCTTGTCTATTAATGTCAAATGAACTTTGTAAATGCAGGCATTATTTAGCCTGCTTCAATACATATGTCATATCATGTGACAAGGCATAATTTGTTGCATGACATAGCAAACTGATACAGTAGATAAAATAGATATCAAGCATTAGCTCTGTAAAGAAATGCTTTCTGAAAACGCTAAATTATCACTTTTTCACACAAACACATAAAGTAGGTGTGCTCAAAGATCTATTGGTCCCTCTCATGGAGTGCGGAAAACATATCACTATTAATATAAGTAACAATTTTACAGTAGGTTAGTTTAATATAGTGATTATATTTAAAAATTAAAAAGTAAATAAAAATATGGTTAACAATTTCATTACGATTGAACCATAACAGGAAATACTATGCCATCATGCTTCTTCAAGAAAATATTTTCTTTGTTTGTCCATGTTATATGATTAGAGTAAAACTACTGGAAAATTTTGTTTCTTCAATAATGTGTACTGATGGAATTAACACACACACACACACACACACACAAACTGACACAAACTGGTCTATATATCCAGCTCTTTGATAAAATTTAAGAGGCTTTAATTGTGTTTTACCTTTATTTTGCTTGGAAAAGAATAACATTCCATAAGTACCTTTCAAATATATTCTTCCCTTTTAATGGAATAAACTATTAAAGAAACAAATTAACCGTACAGACTTTGGAGCAAACTGGGCAAAATCTTATAATATTTCAATAGTTATTTCACAGGAAAATTCAAAATTAATGACTAACTTTGTGTAAGCATGCCACAGATCTGTCTAGAGATTCTTACTTGTTTCATTTATGCAGTATAATTTTTTACCTTTTATTCCAAGTATAGATAATTTGTTATTCATTATTCCTATATAATTTTATATTTGAAATCAGTTAAACATAAGACAGAAATCAAATACTATTATGAGAAAAGCATAGTACACCAATGCCACCAAGAGGAATGAAGAGATGTTGGAGAGGTGGGAATAGAGGGAATGTAGGAGGACCAGAAAGGGATTTTTTTTGGTTATTGTTTGCTTTTGTTTTTGTCTTTTGATTAGCTCTGTTTTTGCTTGCTTGTGGTTTTCTATCATTTAGATTATGATGCAAGATGTTTTGATGCAAAAGGAAGACACTGTCACACACTGAGATGGTGCTGGGACAATCTTAAGAAAATTGAAAATAAACAAATATAGATTAGCTCATGTATACTTCAAATTCTTTTAGGGCTACAATAATGGACTCATTCCTTTCATTTCTTGTAACTTTTTAAAATTCATAAATAGTTACCTGCTACTCAAGAATATGTTATGAAATGTCATTTGTCTAAACACAGTAAACAAAAATTCCCAGTCTGCAGATCCTTGGCCAAATAGATTTTTATTCAGGATAAATTGATTACGTATCAGGCATTTTGCTATCATAATAGAAAACAGGATACAATCTTGATGAATCACCCAATACAGTTCATCTATTGTTTGTAAAGTTACTTAATTGCCACTTCTGTACACATAAATTTAGTCTTCAATAAAGCTCCATCGCTGACCTTCACCTTCAGAGTAGAGAACACTCTACTCTGGTGGTCGTCAGTGAGTCATTCCACCCTTCCTTGGAAAGCATCCCTCACCTTGCATTTGTCACTATAGACAAACTCCAAAACAAACAATATGCATATAGAGTTGAGAATTTTCTCTAACAGATTCTGGCTAAGTTTCCAAATCAAGTAAAAGAAAGACCTTGTCCTCAAATAAGATTCACAAGTGTGTTGACAACAGAACTTTAATTTTAATTTATACAGCTCCTGCCTTATGGACCAAATTTGGAATATTTGAAGCTTCTGACACGTTTGTCAGTGTGTGTCACTCTTAATGCTTTCCTAACATAAGAAATCATACATTATACATACCATTTTTAATGTATTGTTTGATTTTCTGCACCTCCTTTTCCAGTCTTCAGTTTAACTCACTTACTGTGCAATGAAACAATCTATGCTTTTAGGGATGGAGAAATAGATGGTTCAAAGGTTGAGAAGTGGTTGTTCTTGCAAGGGTCCTGATTTCAATTCCCAACAAGTATGTGGTCACTCATAGCCATTTATAATGAGATCAGGTCCCACTTCTGGGATGCACACAAGCATATAGATTGAACACCTATCAATAATATATAAATCAGTCTTATAAAACAAAAGGAATCTATACTTTAAATGATGAGTATGTATCTTGTCCTAATATTGTGAAAACTGGCAAGTTGGTTATATTTAATTACTTTAGGTTAAGAAATGATTATAGTTACTTATCTCTCTGAGAGGAAACTTTTCGATAAAACTAGCCAGAAGAACTTTCAATTGAAATATTTTCTATACCCTAGTAATTTAAAATTGTAAGCACAGTAATAATATCCTATAGAGTAGAGTAAATAAGTTAAAAAGCAGATGTCAAGAAAACATATAAAGCAAAGAATGAATATTAAATTGATCGATGTTTTCACAATGTATCAGAGCATCCAATTTATGCTCACAAATTTCTCCTTTAGTCTATGTCCTGGATTTGCTCAATTGAGGACTTAATTGAACTCCAGTTCCTCATTTGCTGGTTGCAGATTTTTTTTAAAGGAAAGGACAATATTTAAGTGGTAACACCAATTATATTTAGAATCATTATTTTCTATAAAGTAATGAGAAGCAAAATAATACAAAATTGCATTAGGATTGCTTAATGAAATTTCTAAAAAACCAAATACCTCATAATGCCCATTTGAAAATGTAATATTAAAGTGTCTTGTGGGTCATAGGCATACATAGATGAAGTTCTGTGTGCTGTACAGAGATAAACAGTCTTGCATTTGTTTAAGTAAAAAATCAGTATATATAGGATAAATTTTATATTGTATATACAAAGCTCAAGATGTGGGAGGACTTGTACTAAATAAATTATAGTAGTACTCAGTCACCTAGCATACAATGATAGGAATACTAATGTCCATTCCATTGTGAGAAGAGAGTGTTATTTAATCCCTTATTTTAGAAGTAATAAATTTTCCGGATGCCCATGTTAGTTATGATTTTAAAAAAACACTTAGTCTTCAACAAATGTATTACACCTTGAGACAAAAGTGTAATTGATATTGAATGGAGGGTAGTTGCATGCCAAGGACAAGCAAATGCAAAAGAAAAAAAAAAAGAGGATGTATGCTTTTGCTCCTTTACTTCACATACAAGTGTGAATTTACTCAATATTTTTGAAACTTGCAAAGCTGTTGTAAATGGCAATACAGTAAATGTGGTTTCTATTAAGTAATTCAAGCAGTTATGGAATGCATTTGAAATAAGTGCAAGATGACTAAAGGCATAATTTTATATGTGTAGTAGTTTTGATATTGTGTGATGTAACTGAACTGGGCTTCCAGCTAGCTTTAGGGGCTGTTTAACAATGCATATTTCCTTTAATACCATTTGCTTCTTGTTATAATTAAGTTAATAAGCATATTACTTACAAACTGACCCCTGTCTTAAAAGAATTCTTGAATGGTTCGATAATTATGGATTCTTGTGCTCATTGATTCCACACTTTGTTTTGATTATTTCCCTTATGACCTTTCTTTTTCTTTTCATTGCCTATCCTAGGTTTTGATTAAGTTTCTTACTTTAATGGTGCATACCTTCAATCCCAATGCTGCAGAGAAAGACAAGAGAATCTCCTCTTCTTGCTATTCTGCCAATCTAGTTGTATCTCTAAACCAATGACTCATAAATTAAAACTATATCAAAAAATAAGGGGAGAACTATTGCCATCAACCTCTGATCTCCAGTTACATACCCAAAAGCACCAACAAAGGGAATAAAAGACACACCAAACTTAAATACTCTATTCAGGATGAATTGTCACGTGTTCCTTCACTCCATGATATGTTCCTAAATATTACTGCTTTATTTATTCCTACTTTGCATTTTTTCATATAGCTTCATCTCTGTTTTTCTCTCTCTCTTTCTCTTTCAAACAGACACACACACACACACACACACACACACACAAGTCTTTAAGCATATCAAAATGTTCTCCTTTCCTAATTTCAGTATAACAAATCCCATGTTAATGACCACTAAATGGCAATGAGTCATTGATTATTGAAATGCTTTCACTAGTAACATCATAGATGATTTTTCTTTGTTTCCATTAAGAAGATGACTTGCAGTAATAAACTCGGGGTTAAACAGTACTTGTGGCTCACGTGGGGGATTCATGTTTAGTTCCCAGCATCCACATTAGGTGGATTCCACGGAATGGAATATCCAGTTCCAGCCTTAGCACACACCTGAATATATGTGCAAACACACACACCTATACACACACACACACACACACTCACAAAAAATAACAAAAATAGCAACATATGTGGTTTCAGATTTATTGTCATGAGTGATAGAATGACAAATTTAGAATTTTCACAGACCCTTGCTATATTCATTCACTAATACTACTTTAACTATCATATCTTACTAAACACAATTGAAGAAAATTCAAAACTTATTTATAGCATCTATTTTTATTCTCTAACATAGGTAATAATAGTATATTTTAAATGTTTTTTTTCTAAAGTTGGTATCTAAACAAAGCAATTCTCAAGATTTCATTGAGAATAGATCCTAATGGACAGTGGTGGCACACACCGTTAATCCCAGCACTGGGGAGGCTGAAACTGGTGGATCTCTGTGAGTTTGAGGCCAGCGTGGTATACAAGAGCTAGTTTCAGGACAGACTCTATAGACTCTAAAACTACAATGAAACTCCAAAACAAAGAGGATAGATTCCAAATTATCTATGCATTAGCCAAATGTGTTATCTGACTTTTCTTGTGTTATTGGGAGCTGTGAATCCCCAGATCCTGAATTTCTTGTAAACAACTTGTTTTTCCCTGATCTGATTGCCTACAGCTGCTCTGAGCACAAGACCCTCAGGAGTTCCTGATGGCAGGGGAATGGTTTCTGGTGTGTTTGGCTGGGGTGTGGCTATCTCTACATAAGCTGCCTCTGGATAAAATAAAGGGAGCATTCTTGGGGCATTTTGGCATCAAGGATGATCTGTGTCTCTGTCTGTGAGCCTTTGTGTTTCAATCTCCAGCCCCTTGCCTGGTTCAGAAACTCTGAGGTGGCTTACAGTAGGAAGCCTTTTTGTCTTACTGACTGTGTCGTCTTTTGCTTTACAGAAACTTCTCAGTTTCAGGAGGTCCCATTTATTCATTGTTACTCTTATTGTATGTGCCATTGGGGTTTTACATAGGAAGTGGTCTCCTGTGCCCATGTATTGCGGGATATTTCTCACTTTCTCTTCTATCAGAATAATGTGGTCAGATTTCTATTGAGTTCTTTAATCCATTTAGACTTAAATTTTATGCATGGTGATTGATAAGGATCGATTTTCTTTCTCCTACAGGTTGACATCCAATTATGCCAGCACCATTTGTTAAAGATGCTTTCATTCTTCCATTGTACAAGATATTCCAGGATAAAAGCATATTTAAGCAATACATAGCCACAAACTCAGACTTACAGAAAGTACTAGAAGGTAAACCACAACAAAAGGAAGCAAATGCCACCCATAATAACACAGACATCTAACAACCCTCCACCAGCACAACTCAAAGTATGGAAACAGACAAACTCTACCACCAAAAAGAAAATAACCGGAGTTAACAGCCACTGGTCATTAATAATGCTTAATATCAATGGACTCGACTCACCTATAAAAAGGCACAGGTTAAGAGAATGGATACGAAAACAGGATCCAACATTTTGCTGTTTACAAGAAACACACCTCAACAAAGAAGACAGACATTATCTCAGAGTAAAGGGTTGGGAAAA
>JAQHUG010000224.1:2246455-2265229 GCA_028555095.1 Dicrostonyx torquatus | reverse complement strand
GACTTCAAACTCTATTACAAAGCTACAGTATTGAAAACAGCTTGGTATTGGCATAAAAACAGAGACACTGACCAATGGAATTGAATCAAAGATCCGGATATTTGTCCACAAACCCCTGAACACCTAATATTTGACAAAAAGCTAAAAGTACACATTAATTTTTTGTATTCAATTATAGGCATATCATTTCCCCTCTCTCGATCTCATTTATGTACCCACCTCATAGCTTTTTCTTCAAGTTTACAATCTAGATTAACACATATTTTAAATCTTAACTTACACTCTTCCATGTCTCTTACTAATAGTAATGTATGTATAGGGGTATTCATGTGATAAAAATAGTCAACCTGTTGCAAAAAGTCTTAAACAAAAATTATGATCCACAATTCTTGGATACAAATGCAAATATAACTTAATCAACCTGTTTGTAATTCTCTTAGCTAGTTTGCTTCAGTTAAATTATTAATTCCCTGTTAAATTCTGCTGATGATTTTTGTATATTAACCCTTATTCTTTTCCCATGACAAACTTTTTGTGATATTCAATAAACATAAAGTACAAAATTCAAGTCTGTGCTTAAATTGGGTAGAATTCATCCTACACAAAGTAGAATGGCTTTCATTATTTAATGCAACATTAGTAGATTTCATTATTCTCTGATGGATTATTTTATGTATTTATGTATGCACATAGTAGTTAAAATTCAATAGTGGATAGATATCTTATTAATTAATTATATTTTTCTCAACTCTACAATAAAATTTTATCAGTTAAATTTTGTTGATTTCTCAAAGCTGGATTTCCTAATTATTTAATTAGAACATAGAATCAAATAAAAAATTAAAAATTGATAAATGGTAACAGAATTAGTTGATATGTAAATTTTAATACAGATATAATGACTGAAATCCACACATAAAATGTTGTGGTTTAATGGTGGTGGACAATTCTGTATTCTGTCAATCATGTTTTAAATAAATGCTGATTGGCCAGGCAGGTAATATAGGCAGGAAAACCAGACAGGAAGTAGAGGTGAGAACAAGAGAATTTGGGGAAGCAGGAAGCTCCCTTGGCATTCCTGCGCAGACCTCCAGAGAGCCAACATGTGAGCTGCCTGGATGAGAAAAGGTACCCGCTATGTGGCTAACATAGATAAGAACAATGGGTTAATATAATTTATAAGAGCTAGTAAGAAGCCTGCACTAATGGGCCAATCCATTTATAACCTAATGTAGACTCTCTGTGTGATTTTCTTTGGGGCTTGCCAGCTGTGGGTACCAGGTAGAACAGAAACCCCAAAGAGCAGGCCCCTCATGTTACAGTTTACACAATAAAATGTCTACTCCTTCCTGTAGTTACAGCACATTCTTTTAAAAGGAGCAAAGCATTGAAAAGCTTTCTTCATGACTTGTCTTCTTTTATTTACAGATTCTTCTTATTCATCATTTCCATTGCTGTTTTGTCAATATACTGATAATTCCCTTATAGTGCATTTTACATCACAAGATTATTTCAAGAAAATACTCATATTGAGAATTTTCCTCCATAGTTATTTTGCTTTACTCATACTAAGCTCAAAACACCAATTTATCTTAATTACTAGCTTACTCTCAGAATACTTTCTTCCAAATCTAATTCTGATCTTTAGTGATTGCCCATTATGCTTCATTGAATTTCATAATGAATTACTATATATAAGTAAATGAATGCATTGGTCTCTATAAGGATTTTTGTTAAA
Organism: Dicrostonyx torquatus; assembly: GCA_028555095.1. Classification (NCBI taxonomy): domain Eukaryota; kingdom Metazoa; phylum Chordata; class Mammalia; order Rodentia; family Cricetidae; genus Dicrostonyx; species Dicrostonyx torquatus. The sequence goes on along the minus strand of JAQHUG010000224.1, from coordinate 2,263,491 downwards.
TTGTGTATAGTGTAACCCATAATATATCAAGTTCATACACTATTAAAATGTATATAAGTACAGTAAATTGAAAGTTACAAATGTATATGTATACCTAATTAAAATTATCTGCAAATATGACTGATGGGAATATTGCTCATCCATTTTCTGATTACTGGAAGTGTATTTGATTACATATTACAGAATTTGTTCTATGTAAATTATCATGGTTTTCACATGGAAAGAATTTTACACAAGACTCTAGGCAAACTCTCAACAAATCAGGGATATTAAGTTCTGCCCCTAGAAAGCATGACATTCACTTCAGAGGTAACTACATTTTAAGAAATGCCTTACTGTTTCTTTAGATCTATTTGCATTCTGGATTGCTTATACTTGCTTTTTATTTCTCTTTCTCTGCTACACACAGAGTCAGATCTATACAATATATATGTGGTTCACCCATCCCTTCTCTCTCTTCCTGATTTTCCTTTGATTTTACCCTGGATAAAGGATATAGATGATCAATCAGTGTATGAATCTTTGATTATCAACGATGAATACAAATGGCAACTATATTCTAACAAGCTAACAAATGCTAAGGAAAATAGTAATTCATGTATCATATATTAGATTTGGAGTACTGTCAGTAGGTGAGGGACAGATTGCCTGGCATATGACAGTCCATGAACTGTTAAATATTACACTTGAAATTAGCTTGGAGACTTTCCAGTTGAGCAGACTGCTGTAGCAGATGTGCTGATAAGACAGTCACAAAAATGAGAAGGAACGTATTAGAAACTATAAAAAGAGCAGAAGATGCAGGTTACTTTTAAGTTGTTCTTATACCACCAGGGAGTCATTAAGAGACTGAAGTCCTCCAATAAGTTCTTAAAGTCTGATGATAAGAAGGTTGCCTTGCAAGCTCCTTTATATTTTATAACTTGATTTTCAAACAAAAGCTGAATGTGAACAAGTAGAAAACTTTAATTTTCATGCTTGAAAATTTTGAAAGACAGACCAGTTTCCTATATTAGTATGTCATTATATGAAGGTCATAGCACTGTAATTAAAAGAAGATAAACAAACAACAATCAGAAATAAATCCTCAAAAAATCTGAATCGTTTTAAAGTCACAAGTGTAAGACTTATCCAAAATGTGCTTAATGCATTTCCTACTGGATTGTCTGGGCTAGTAGAGGCTTCCACAATCTCCTTCTATTTAATTGCTATCTAGTACTGTGTTGCTCATTGGATCATCCATAAAATGCATTACATTTTCCATTAAATTTACCAACAGCTTTTTCTTTTGAATGTCAAGATGGTTGTTGCAGATCTAAGATAAAACCAGATCTGTAGGTAAGTCTGTCTAGGAAAGAGACAAGCCACATAATCGGTGCATCATATCAAAAGAGTAGTAAGTTTATATTGGCTTGAGCTGGTTATTATTTTTAGATTGAAAGTTGAGGGTGCCTCAGAAAGAGGACAAAAATATAAATACAAAAAGTTTATTGTTTAAACTAGGAAACTTCCCAGATCATAGGACTGAATATCCAAAGAATTATTCAAGGAATTGAGAAACATTAAGAATGGAAACTGTGGGAGGGTCCACCTGTATTTCTGTGCCTTGATTGGCTAAATAAAGAGCTGCCTGGCTTATAGTTAGGTCAACCCTTAGGTGGGCGGAGTAGACAGAATGGAAGTTCTGAGAGGAGAAGAAGGAAGAGGGAGAAGCCCCAAGCCACCATTGCAGATGGATGCAGGTTAGACCTTTCCGGTAAGTCACCATGTGGTGACTTACAGACTTTTATAATGGGTTAATTTAATTATGAGAGCTAGCCGGGGAAAGCCTAATGATAATAAGTCAGGCAGAGTTTAAATGAATCCAGTTTGTCATGTGGTTATTTCGGGTACAGCCAGCCGCTGAGTGGGCCAGCGGCTGGGGGCTTGGAAGCTGGGTGCGGGAAACAAACAACATGCACCCCTCTCCCCGCTATTTACAACAGGAAACATTAATTGGTCTGCAAAAGTTATGAAAAGAAGCAAATAATACGAAATATTGTCATTGCCCTAGTACATGGTAGAAAAATAAAGAATAAAGTTAAAGGAAAAGTGTCTTCTAAAATGAATATCCTATTTAAGTTCAACAAAAATAATGACATATTCATTATCATTATGAGTAACAGGAGCATCAAAGATCCTAAGAAGGTCCCTTCTACACTTTGTTATGATGGAGGAAGGTAGCTGTAAAGCATGGTGATGGCTTCACAGTATACACAAATCAAAGTGAACCGTCCATGTCCAGGAGGCTGCAATTGTTCCTTTTCTAGGAGTAAAGAGTAACAGATCTTCATTTATGAAGATGGTTAGCAGCACTCTTTCCTAGGGGCACAAAAGAAGGCAACATTTGTGGATGCTGCTTGATTTGCTGACACGTGACCCATCAACATCCTTTAGTGTTGCTGAATGTCCTATCCAGAGCTTAACACAGTTGTGAATCATAGAAGGTTGGTGCAGGACAATCGTCTTTATTCTGTAAATTATATTTTAAATAAACGCTGATTGGCCTATAGCCAGGCAGGAAGTATAGGTAGGAAAACCAGACAGGAAGTAGAGGTGGGGCAATGAGAACAGGAGTATTCTGGGAAGGAGAAAGCCCATTCTTCCCCAGTCCTGCCCAGACCACGGAAGAAGCAGGATGTGATCTGCACTGCTGAAAAAGGTACTGATCCATGTGGCTAACATAGATAAGAATAATAAATAGGTTAATATAAGTTTTAAGAGCTAATATGAAGCCTGAGTTAATGGACCAATCAGGTTATAATCTTATGGAGATCTCTGTGTGATATTTTCTGGAACTAAATGGCTAGAGCACGGGGCGGGACAGAAACTCCAACAAGCAGCTAGGCCCCTCATGATACAGAAGGCAGAAAGGTGGGAGTCAACAGAAACCTTAGCTAGAGCCTTGACTCTTCTTGTTTTGTCTCTGAGCTTGAATGGTTCCTGGCCGTCCTGGCATCTTTAAATTTTCCCTTTTTACTATACATTTTGATTTTTATTTAAGTTGTAGTGATTGACTTTCATTTCTGATTGATTTATTCCTGATAAGATTCATAAACTATATTGTCACTGTTTTTATCTGATTTCCACACACAATATAAAATTTGTAATTTATATTATTAAATTATAGCCATGTATTTAGGAAATTTGTGATTATACAGGAGCCTGAAAGTTTTTTAGTTTGTTTTGTTTTTTCAAGAGAGGATTTCTCTGCAGCTTTGAAGCCTGTCGTCGAAGTAACTCTTGTAGCCCAGACTAGCCTCAGACTCATAGGGATCTGCCTGTTCTGCCTCCTGTGTGCTGGGATTAAAGGTGTGCACCACCACCACCCAGCCAAGCCTGAATTTTTTAACATATTCATTTGTGAATAATTACAAAAGTTCTTGACTAGTAAATGAATACAAAACCAGGTAAGCAACAGACTGAGATGAAGGACACTCAGTCCAGAGAGGTGCTGAGATGTTTACTCTTTGAACTTTGCTCCTATTCGCTGTCTGTATATTTCCAGTTTCTTTCAAACTCATCATTTTCCTTGTTTTTGACATTATACTACAAAATAAGATCTTTGAGCACAGAATTACTTTATATGTTTAATTTTATTTGCACACTTATTGTGACACTAATGTTGTGGAAGGGTTGTGTTCTACTTTTGAATATAGATGTTTCGCAGATCATTGTTTGGAACTACACACACATAACTTCAAATTGAGTAGAAAATTTTAGGGAGTGATAAAATATTTAGACAAATGTGTACTATTTCGAAAACTGTACAGTAAATCTTCTGTTGCATTTTTTTCTTAATTTTTAATTTTTAAGTATTTATGAAACCTGAATATTTGATACCTGTAACCTGAATTTGCTAATGTTGTCATCTTCTCTCCACACACAATACACATATACACCCAAATATAGAGGCAAGGTTCTTCAGAACTAGAATTGACTTATTACTAAGAGCATAAAGAAAAGGTCTCAATTTCCAATGACTAATGCTAAATATTTTTGAGAGAGAGTCAGAGACAGAGACACAGAGACACACAGACAGTGACACACACAGAGAATTTGTTTATGTGGCCAGATTCTGGTTCCCTGCATTTCTGAGTTTTTTAGTTGAATTCATACTCCATGTTTTGCAAAAAAAACTTTCTGAAGTTTTTTTTTTTCCTCTTGGAGATTTCTTTCACCAAAGAAAGCCTCATCTTATTAAAGATGGAAACATAGTTGCCTCAGGTTGTTATATCTACATATTATATATTGAGTGGCTGGAATAACAAAGTGTTCATTCTGACCATTCTTGAGAATAGATCTTAGTTGAAATATGGATGGGGCTAATTTTTTCCAAAGCCTCTCTTTTTGATAAATGTTTTCATATTGAAATGATAGCTTTACAGTGGATGTACATGACCCCCTCTTGCCAGAAGACCAGTCCTACTAGACTGTAGTGCACTTTAGATACTCATTTTTTGTAATGGATGCCTGAAACAATACTTCTACTTATGTCTGTAATCACATGTTATTAGGGCATAGAGTCTTTTAAGTAATATATTTGACATGAATTAGTGACACTGTATCAGATGAAAGGTTCCTGGAGGGAACTCTTAAGATTTATTTGGTTTTCTATAACTGTCTCCCATCAATCACACTATACATTTCCATTTGTTGGGTGAAAAATGAAGATAACACTCTCCAATTCTAAGATACATATTCCTATCTGGCATTATTATTTATTAATGTATTAGTACTTCAGTAATTGTTATTTATGTTCATGATATTTTCTTTGTCTTTAATTATTTAATTCACCAATAATAAATTGTTTTTAATTTGACATGATACAAAACAAACATATATTACTACATATTTAAAATGTGTTTATGTAGCCAAATTCTTTCCATCCCTCTTAGAATCAATTTGAAATTTTATCTGTCTTGTTTGAAAAAAATTACTATATATATATGCTGATTTTATATGGGTTTATATGTATAATTATTCCTAAATGATATATTTAATATAAGACCTACCTATCTAAATGCATATGTCTCCCTAACATACATCATTTCTCTGACTGCTATAGGTATAAAGAAATAAGACACTTACAATGAATAATGTAAAGACTCTATGCTCTCTGAGATGATATAGTTAAATCTGGAAAATGATAGAAGGATATGTTTTTCTTTCTTTTCTAAATCACTCCATTGAGGATATTTGAATGGTTTGCAGTGAGCATCTGCAGACTGCAGACTTTTATTTCTAAAATGAATGTGTAGGGCAAAGGTTGCAGCTATGTGGTAAAGTGCTTGCTTAGGATTCAGGAGGCCTTAAGTTCAATTACCATCCTAGCAAAAATAATTCATTAAAATAAGCTTGAAGTATTTTCTCAGGATGCACACGTTACAAAATGGCTACATGCCCAGAAATTTTACAGCTAAAGATCTATTATGAAAGGAATCATGAGTAGTAAAAGTTGACTTTTATAAGTAAAGAAACAATTTCAATTCTAAGATATTTAGAGATTATAAATTTTGACAAAATGAATCACTTAAAAGGACTTTGTACTAATAATTGGAAATTTGTAGATAATCAGTAAATGTGACTTATTTTTAAATTAAAATGATGGCAATACTTTTTAGCTATTATGCATTAGTAAATATAGTGTGTGGTAGAAATATAGGCATATGCATAAATGCAAATAAAAATCACGAACATAAAAGAGAGTTATGCTTTCAAATACAAAGGCTAAAATAATAAAACCTCACAAATTATTTTTGGTATTTATTTGGTTTTGTTTTTTTGTTTGTTTATACAAATTTTCACTGTGTATCCCTGACTGTACTGGAACTCACCCAATAGAACAGGCTAGTTTTGAACACATAAGGCATTCATTTCTGGAGGGCTGAGATTATCAGTGTGAGCCACCATTGCCAGGCATATTTTTAGTATTTATATAATTGAGATTTTTATCAACTTTAACTTTGTTCTAGTGTTATTTTGTTTATATTTCTGTAAATAAGCTTCTGAATACTACTAAATAGTACTATTTATGTTTAATATTAATTAATTTATTAATACTACTAATTTATTAGCCCTTTAAATGACAAAAATATACTATATATATAATGCAATAGAATATCATACTTATGTATTCATCTGTGCAGTTGTCTATCATACTGATTAAAATAGATGCATAATTGTGACAGACTAATACATTTTTATTGAGTTTCTATTGGTTTAAATAGAATTTAGTACCCTTACTTAAATAGTCTTTACTAATCTGAAGAGACAGTAATAATTATGCAAAGCAGATATCAATCACAAACACAATGTTTTTCAATTCTAATAACATTTTACACTTTTGGAGAAAGATAACTATTTTATCATTTGCGATTTAGCTTTAACTGAAAAAGAGGGCATTAGGACATACAAGAGAAATTTTATTAATTTTATTTTAACATTCCTATGGACAGAATCATTCTGAGCAGAATACTGATGAAAAGCAGCACAGATCATGGATAAGAATGGAAATCTGAAGGGGAGCTCTGAGTCTTTGTCTCCCTCTTCTAATCTTGTTGTCTCAGCTTTGGCTGCATCACTCAACAGAGAGGCTAGACACTTCATAGGTTTGTTTAATGGTATTCTAAAATAGATCTTTTCTAGAAATTCAAAATGCTTCTGACAGCAAGAGGCAACCAAATACATCCAGTCAGCTAAGATTCAATTTCAGATCTTCATGGAACACTGTGATATATTATTTTTGTAAAAATCCTTTGTACAGTGCTGATATTCTGCCAGCAAGCAAGGGCTTAGCTATGCTGGTTTAAAAATATTGAAGTTCTTACTTCTTTTAAGTCAGTGCTTAGTGCTCCAAAATTCCCAATCTGCACCAATCGTGACACTGAGTCCTGATCCCCTTCCCTGTAATACTATTACTATTCCAGGTCTGAACAGCTAAATTGTTTTGACTGCTAATTGAAAGTCTACTCGTAATAGTTCATTTCCCTAGTGAATTATTACTTTTATCCATCAGTGCCTATTGCCACTGATTATTTGATTACTTGAATTATAGCTCATTTTATAATTACCTATGTAATAGTCAAACATGTTATTAAAACTTTGAGTTACTTTATGATTTACTTTAAAGTTACTTATTTAAAATATCTAGTGATTGATTTTCAAATTTTGTCTGTTAAACTAGATTTTTATTTTTGCCATTATCCTCTGTGAGTTACACATCATGGGGAAGATAGACTCATGGAACCAAAGCACCCATTTAAGTGCCTGCAATAACTACACAGCAGTTTTATATTTTCATAACTTGCTTGCAAAAAACAAAGTTAACCTAAATGGTTGTTAAATGGTCACTTGAACTAGAATTAAAATTTGCTACTAAATAAGAAGAGCTGATGTTTCTTATTGATATATTGGTGAACAAAAACACATAAGAATTATTTTCTCTGATTCAAGTTTCCTCCCTAATTAACTTGTTACCCGGAACAAAAGTTTAGGGTAACATGAGCCACTAACTGATGGTATCTGAGCAAATTAAAGCATGATATTTATTCATAAACCATGGCATGCATGTGGGAAACTTTTTCATTTTGGTTATTAATTACAGCTCTACATTGTTCTTCTTTTGTCATACTATCAAAGTAGAATTATAATGTGAAGACATTTGGATACTTGTACTACTGGTTTTATACAGGAACTATCTTGAAGACACAAGATATGGCCATACACACTACCAAGATCCCCATAACTTAAGGAATATCTTTCTCTTCGTTCTGTTCATGTAGTGATTTGTTTGTTAAAAAAATCTGTATAAAATAAAAAAGAATTTATCCTAAATGATCTCAATACACCATGCACATCTGTTATTTTCTTTTATCTTTCTTTTTTTGTATGACATAATCTTATGAGGCACAAGCTGTTCCTGAATAGACAATGTATTTAAATATCTTTCAACTACTCATTCTCCTTTTTCTGTCTCTTAACAACATACTACCACACATCCTCAGAATTGGTCTTGATACAACGCCTTTCTTGAGTAAAGACAGTTGAAGAAATGAGTTGCAGCTTTAATTTATTAATTAATTAGTTTATTTATCTATTGTTTTTTTGAGACAGGGTTTTTCTTTAGCTTTCCAGCCTGTCATGCAATTTGCTCTATAAAGGAGGCTGGCCTTGAACTGACAGAGATCCTCTTGTCTCTGCCTCCAGAGTTCTGGGATTAAAGGCATGTACCACCACTACCCAGCGAGTTACAGTGTTAAATATCACTAAAGTGATTCCCACTAATTCCCATCTATGTGGAGAAAGGAATAAAGAGTCATATGATAAAACTATTTCTAACTATTTGGGAGGCATTAGTAGTGAGGCCTGGACAAGAGGTTGTAACCATAGTATTTTGTGTTCACATGAATGTTTATGGACATACAATTGTGTGTGTGTGTGTGTGTGTGTGTGTGTGTGTATTAAACATTCAACTTTTAAACATTATTTTACCTTAAATTTATTTGGAATTAAACAAGCCTAATTTTTACTACTAACTGGAAGATTTACAGTATCACAATTAATGTGTGAATAAAAGCATGAAAAATGGAGAGTATTAAAAATTTAACTTGTATACCCACATTATAGTGAAAATCCAAATATATATTATACTTAGCATAGAAAAATTATATTTTTTGCATCATTATTATTATATAGTTAAATAAAAATGAAAAATTAGAGGGAAAGTAGCCACAAATTAACTGTTGTAAAATATTGGTTATGATACTGTTCAATTATTTCAAACAAACACTGTGAGTAAATAAAACATGTTCTTGAACATTTAATGCAATTGTACATAAAAATATTATCTTAGTCATTTATTGTTATATAAAGATTTGTTTTTACTAGTGATTATTACTCAGATTCTTAATATAAAATAAGAACATACTGATCTAAATGTATAGAAAGCTCTTATCCTTATGCTGTATACTAAATGGATATCATCAGTTAGTTCTATATCTTTTTACTGTTTTCATTGAGCTATATATTTTTTTCTGCACCTCTCTCTTCCTCCCCTCTCCCCTTCTACACTTTCTTGTGACCACTAAACTCCCAATTTACCCAGGAGATCCTGCTTTTTTCTCCTTCCTATGTAGTTCCATGTATGCCTCTCTTAAGGTCCCCTTGGTTATTTGGGTCTTTTGGGTTGTGGCTTGTAGGCTGATTTTCCTTTGCTTCATGTCTAAAAGCCACTTTTGAGTGGGCACATATTATACTTGTTTTTCTGGGTATCACTCAATATATTTTTTTCTATATCCATCCATTTGCCTGAAAATTTCAACATTTCATTATCTTTGTCACCTATTTGTTATAGTCCTATATATTTATTAAGGTATAATATTGTCTAAATGAATATTATGAATGAAATTGTAATCTTAAATTGTGTATATTTAAATTTTTGTTTTAAAATTATCATATTTTTACATAATAAATATCTAAAATGATAATTCATAGATTTATTTTGATTACAGCTTACTTTTTGAAAGTTAATATTAAAAATGTATTCTTGCATTCTGAGTCTAAGGTCCTATGAACTGATACTAATTCCATATAGCTGTGTTCTTATTCTTCCATACATACACACACACACAAATGAACTGTACTATTTTACTGAGATTCAGGAACTGAAATACAGCCATGACATAAATCTAATAGTCATCAACAATGATTTTCACTTATATGTCCTAGTAAAATTTAGGATTTCCTCGACTATTTTAATGAGTTCATTTTTTTCTAAGAAGAAAGGAATACAGCTGCATGCTCAAATGGTTTGTTTTTAAGTCTCTTGCTAATTGTCTGACATAGATGCACAGCTTTCCTTTTCCAGGCAGACTCTTCAAAAGAGTTTACGTTTAAATCTTAATGAGTAGTAAAAATTGCTGTCTTATTTGTAGGTACATTTGCAAAACGGTTGTCTCCTGACACTCAAAGCAAAGCAAAGATGTATCTGGCAAGCATTTTATACCTAAATGTCTTACATTTAAAAAATGTGCGAAATCTTTAATATACTTTCTTATTTCTTAGGATGGTATTATTTTTGCTTATCTTATTGACCGAAGGCTAGTTAAAAGATCTGACTGGAACACAAGTAGATATGTAAATATTTTCCTGAAAATCTTTGTTGTCCATCTTCACTTTGATGTGTTTAGATCTATTTATAATATTGCTTACCTTTTTTCTTCTTTCCCTTATTTCATCAACTTTTAAATCCCTTATATTCTTTTCAGCATCTCTTATAATTAACTTTATTTCTACATATACTCTCATTAATACATACTTTATATGATTATAAATGTTATTATTTACATGTTTCTCAGCTGAGTAAAAATACTTATCATCTTTCTGAAAATGGGAAATTGCATGTATTGGATTTTGTTACTCAAAAAACTTGGAGTGTAAGAAAGAGTGCAAATTCTCAGTTAAGATAGCATGGCTGAGTAGTGTAAGCTAAGAGGTGAACTGCCAGCAGACAACGTTATTATAACTACTGTGCTAGAGTTCAGGAACAGGACACCAGATCCTGGGAGAGTCATCCTGTGAAAAGAATATCAGAAACCTGACCAGAGATTTGGGGCTTTCAAAGACAACTGCCGTTTATCTTTAGCACGTGTGACCTTTACTTACAGCCTAAGGGTGCTGAGTCTGCAGGTCATAAAACCTTTCCTTCTGTGGTTTTGCCGCTTCAATTATTTGTAATTTCCCTTTCATCTTTTCGTCTTAGAAGGGACCCTCCTAACATGAGAAAATTATAAGTGACCAGTACGAAGAAAATGAAAATCAATCCATAAGAGTCTATGCTCCCACTTAAAGAGCAGTGGAAAGACATACTGTGAGGATTTTGTAGAAGAGGGTAATGGGGTAAATATGATCATAATGTGATATATATATATATATATATATATGGCATTTTCAAGTGATAAATAAAATATTTTATAATGGAGGAATCTTGTTTATTTTCCATAGTATATTATTTTTTATTTATGAAATAAGTTTTACAGTGTTGTGTAATTTTATTTCAGCTTCACTGATAAACATGTGGCAGTTCATGCTATATTTTAAAATTCTTTCTGTTGCCAGATGATAGATACATAAATAGATATATAAATGATGGATTATGAAATTATTATTCAAATAAATGTAATTATTCTATCTGTATTTATATTAAGTTCACTGTCATTTTTTTTTTTTGGTTTTTCGAGACAGGGTTTTCTGTGGCTTTGGAGCCTATCCTGGAACTAGTTCTTGTAGACCAGGCTGGTCTCGAACTCACAGAGATCCGCCTGCCTCTGCCTCCCAAGTGCTGGGATTAAAGGCGTGCGCCACCACCGCCCGGCTGTTCACTGTCAATTTAATAGTATTTGCAATCTTCTTAAAGATATTATGTGCATTATCTAATGGTATTATCAAGATTTACAAAAAATATTATGAATTTTTTGAATGAAATATTATGAATTTTCAGGAACATATGCAATATTTAAACATTGTAAATAACATGGGCACTCTAAATTTCCACATTACTAGTCTTCGTTTCTATGTGATGTCACAGAAAAATTTTTGAAATATAAGAAAATCAATCCAAATGTAGACTTGAACTCAGCACTCTTATAGTGGTGACAAAAAAGTTTGGAAGAAATCTTAAGGCACACAGTGATTTAACTGGTGCTAAGTGTAATATTCTTATGTCTCTTTCTTTGATTGAACAATTATGATGCCTATCATTTAGGTGGATCATTGAAGTACAATTAATAAAAACTTAGGTTCAGAAATTGGGGTTCAACCTAAATATCTGAAAAGCAAAACAGCCAGCCACTGGCTTTTACATCGACTTCAGTCTGAAATGGTGATCCTGCCTCTGGGCATCTCAGAGTGAAACTGTGTGAGAGTTATCTCACCTCATCTTACATTTCTCTCTATGGCTGGGATTGAAGATGTGCACCTGTGGGATTAAAGGCATACACCACATGATTTTTATGGCAACTGGGGTGGCTACTGGGATTAAAGGTACATGTCATTGTGACTACTAGGATTAAAAATCTGTGTTACCATAACCTGGTCTATAAGGCTGACCAGTGGGACTATTTTACTCAGATCTTCAGACATCCTTTATTTATTAAAATACAATTGAAATTCCACTGCAGAATATAATTTATGATACTCTGCGCCAGAATCTCTCAGCCAACAGACCAGTTGTGGCAGGAAATTTCCATGTATTCAAGTTTTCTCACCAATGGACTAAGCAATGAGCTGTGAATTCAGTGATTTTTGAGATTTGAAAAGCAGAATTAAGCCTTAACTACTCACAAGTATATTTCTACAAATTGCTCACAAACATTACCAACTTCTTTTTCTTGAATGTTTTCCAGGCCTACAAACAGATTTCCTAAACTAACATAATTGCTAGATTGTAGATGGAATTTTCTTCAACATCTGACTCTGATACGGTTTAGAGTAAATATTGCATTGTATGACACAGAGAAAAGCTGTTATCCTGTCAGGTTTTTTCCATTCATCCTTTGTCTACTAGGAGGATATGTAGAAGGATGATAGATAGATTGATAGATAGATAGATAGATAGATAGATAGATAGATAGATAGATAGATAGATAGATGGATGGATGGATGGATAGATAGAGAAAGAGAGAGAGAGAGGTAGAAAGACAAACAGAAAGATAGATGGATAAATATAGATATCTAGATAAATATTTAGAATTATATAAAACAACCATTCACTACTTGCAATATTATAGATCTAAATTTTCTTTTCAAAGTAAGAGATGTTCACTAGATTGTTTCCATAACTTCACATGGAGAACAACCTACAGATTAATAAAATTATTGAAAATCACAAGCATTTTGTGGTTATATTTATGATCATATAAATATGTTAGTATGCTTTCACAATGGGCACTCTATTAACGCATTGAGCTTGTTTTGTTTTGCTCATCTACTTTTGGACATGTAGCCTCTTCTTTATTATGGTTTGTATACCCAGTGAGACTTCCTTGGAGGAAACTAATTTTTGTTTTGTAAGCAGGTGTTATTTGGAGATAGCTTCTTGATTAAGGATGATAAGTCATATCCGTTTTCCCTCTCAGTGGTGGGATCCTGCCTGGCTTGAGCCTCTGTAGGCAGGCCCTGAGTATACTGTCGTCACAGTGTCTATGAATTCACATGTACCTCAGTTCTGTTGTGTCTGGAAGATACTGTTTTCTTGAGTCTTTCATCCGCTGTGGCTCTTATGTTCTTTCTGTCTCCTCTTTCACATAGCTCCATTAGCCTATGTGGTGAGATCTCACGAAGAAATCCTACATATGGCTGAGTGTTCCAAAATTTCTCAGTCTTTTTACATTTTTTTTCATATTTTCTACCTGACAAGATATTGTGGTTTTTTTTTTTTTCTGACACAAATCACACCATCTTTATTTTATTCTTCCAGACAACTGTTTAAATTTGACATATAAGTTTATGGCATTTTCAAAGATTAATTTGTTCTGTCTCCGTAACTATTATTTGAAGTTAGTCCAGATACTATCATTAGCATGATCTCCATTTTGCAGGAAACTGAGTAGAATTTGAACTTGCCCAAAGTCTCCCAGCCAGTCTGCTTCAACGCTATCAAGGGACTGTGATCTGATTCACTCTTCTATCCTACCATTTTCCCCTCATGGAGATGTAGTAGGTGTGTTTGTGTGTAAATGGTGCTTCATGTGTTCAGGCACATAGGTGTGTGCAAGTGTGCATGTGCAATCCTAAGACAGTCCTTTTTTCCCCCTATTTTTATTTTACTTAAAACAAAAGAAAACAAGAACCTCTCTTTTTTCATTTTACATACCAATACCAGTTCCCCCTCCCTGAGCACATTTCATTCCCCTTATCTTCAGCCCCAACCCCCCTGCCTAACCCCTCCTCACTGCTTTGAGGAAGGACCTAGGTCCTCCCTGCTATATCTAAGCTGAGCAAGTTATCCCTCCAAAGAGATTGTGACCCAAAACACTCAGTATGAACAGTGGGAAATAAATTCACGTCCACTGCCAGCAGCCCCTCAATCTCTCTAGCCATACAACTGTTGCCCACATTCTGAGGGCCCTGTTTGATCCTATGCTGATTACTTCCCTGAATAGCCAGAGGTCATGAGCTCTCATTAGCTCAGACAAGCTGTTTTAGTGTGTATTCCCATCCTGGCCTTGACCTCTTGCTCATATTATTATTCTTCCCACTGTCCAATAGGACTTTGAGCGCAGAGCAGTACTCGGCTGTGGCTCTTTGCCTGTGCTTCCATCAGTTGCTCAATAAAGATTCTATGGTGACATTTAAGATAGTCATTAATCTGAGTAATGGGTCAGGCCAGTTCAGGAACCCTCTCCACTACTGTTTAGGGTCTTAACAGGGGTCATTCTTGTGGATTTCTGGGAATTTCTCTATTAGCAGGTTTCTTGCTAGCCCCATAATGGCTCCCTCAATCAAGATATCCCTTTCCTTGCTCTCTGTCTCTGTCCTTCCCCCATCTCGACTATCACATTCCCTCAAGTTCTTCCCCTTCTCATTCCATTCTACCCTCTCTCCCACACAATGCTCCCAATTTCTTAGGAAATCTTGCCTAATTCCTCTTCCCAGGAGGATTGCTGCTCTTAGGTTCTGCTTGTTACTTAGCTTCTCTGAAGTTGTTACCTTTGTTTTACAGCTAGTATCCACTAACAAGTGAGGACATATCACATTTATCTTTCTTGGTCTGGGTTAATTCATTCAGGATGTTTTTTCTAGTTCCATCCATTTACATGTAAATTTCAAGGTGTCTTTTTTCTTTTTACTACTAAGTAGTACTTTATTGTGTAAATGTACCACATTTTTTTGATCCATTCTTCAGTTGAATTTACATTGGTATAGATTCTTGTATATTGATACAAATTGAAATTATTTTGAATGTGTTCCTACTTTCATCTACAATATTTGTATATCTAGGCAAAGTTATTTTGTCATATTGTGTTCATCTATGCTTCTACCTCTGCTTAAAACATTTTTGTATATTGATAAAATTTTGAAATGTATTTATCATATTGCAGTGTACATTTCTACCTCTGATTAATATACTTATATATTGTTTATATTTTGAGGTCATTGTCTTCATTTGTGCACAGTTTATTGTATAATATTCTAATATGAAGTCTTAGATTTTAAGTTATATAAGTATTAAGAATTATAGATCAAAAGTCATATATGTTTGTCATACTTATAGTTAGACTAATCAGGTTCTTTAGATACATAAAGATTGTATTCTGCATAGACAGGTAATCTTCAACCACGTCAAAGAGCTATAGAATATGGCATTTAAATAACTTAGGGTTCTATTGAAGTGAGACACAATTGCTCCTGGCAGCACTGATCTATTCCAGAGAGAATGATGAGCATCGAAGAACCTCCACTTGGAGCTTGTTTTCTTCTTGGCAAAACTGGCCTTTGAGCAAGGAACTGCCCATGCATTGACCACTGACAAAATGTACAATGTCTTGACAGGATAAACAGAATACAAGTAAAAAAGACTGTCAAATTTTGTCAAGAGAGAGTAAGACAGTTTTTAAAAATTTATTGCATTTAAAAATGGTATGTCAGTTACTTAGTGAAAATTGGTTGCTCCAACACTGTAAATAAGACTCTGGGTGATTGCCCGTATAGCCAGTTGTCTCTGTTATTTGTTACAATTTTGTAAGTTGCTTGATTGCACTTCCTGCTTTTTTCCTTCTTGGGACTTCAATCAGGTTGAAGACTAGATAGTTGTAGTTACTTTCCTCCCATGACTTAGCCAAGTTATTTATTATACAAGACTTAAACTCATTAGGATAGATTAATTATTGAAACATTTATCACATGTTTCTTGCTTGATATATTTGTTCTTATTGCATATAATTTTGTATTAGGCTTAGAATGCTCTTATTTAAACAAAGGGTGGAGGTGCTGTAGGAATTCCTAGCCCTTCTGTTACCCATCCACTTGAGCATGGCCTCTCATACTATATATGCAGATGTAAAGCATGTGCCCAGCCTCTTTCCTGGTGGTGGGATCCTTTTGCTGTTCCCAGTTCCAGCAGAGAATTTTGATCTCTGAGTGTACCCCTAAATAAATAACCCTCTATTATTCTCAATTCTGAGCTAGGGTGAGATTTCTTTTAAGCCTTCTTCTTTAGAAGCTTCCTGTTTGCTTGACGTCCAAATGTATTTTTAAATATGGCCACACTCTTGATGCATTCAGCAGTGTCTGTCAGCATTGGCCTCACATACATATTAACTGGTCAACATTATCTTAAATCTGAAAAAATATAGAATAAGGTCAGTGTTGTAAGGAGGCCACTAGTATGTTCCCAGTTGCTCAGACCCAAAATAATCACATAGAAACTGTATTAATTAAATCACAGCTTGGCCCATTAGCTTTAGCTTCTTATTGGCTAACTCTTACATATTAATTTAACCCATTTCTGTTAATATGTGTATCATCACATGGCTGAAGTTACAGTGTCTATCTCTGGCGGAGTTACATGGCTTCTCTCTGACTCAACCTTCTTTCTCCCAGCATTCAGTTTAGTTTCCCCATCTAGCTATGTTCTGCCTTGCTATAGATCCAAAGCTGTTGGGACCATTTAGAGTCATGGCCTCCCGCTGCTCTTCCATGCTAGAGATCTTTACCTCTGATTTAAGTTACTGAAAGCTGTGCTTCACAAGCACGTGTTGTCTTGCCTTAAGGATCAGAGAACAAGGTTTTCACCTGTTGGCCCACATGAATGTTAGGTATATAAGCCTCCATGGTGCTACTGAATAAAGGGCTTCTTTTTTAATTTATTTATTTATTTTTTTATTGTTAAAAGCAAAATTTACATTTACTCCCCTTGTTCCCGGCCCTCCCACTCACCCACTACCCCACCGCCCTCCCCCTGCTTCCTTAAGATGGTGCAGGATACCCTGTCCTAT